>JAOBRC010311239.1:0-13304 GCA_027575255.1 Scolionema suvaense
CCAATTAGTTCAACTAATATATCAGACAGTCTGTACGAAAATAAAGCATAGCATCTTGCCTTCATGAGCAGGCACCATATTTTGTCAAATATTAAAAGAAACTCCATCCTCGGCTACGAAAAGTACGTTCGACACTGTTCAACTACATCATCCGGCCAGCTTCACGCTGGTAATGGCTGCAATGAAACTCGCAGCCTCGCTTTCGCGATTGAACTTCGGGATAGCTTTGGGACACATAGCAGAACAATAACCATTGTTATACGCGGTGGTATGGCCTCACGCAAACTGCGATAGGTGAATACTTTCAAATATAATATGTCTTACATGGAGATGAGAAGTTGATCTTACGATCCGGCTGATAAACAACTTAAAGTGATATCATACAAGACAAGTTCCAGTTAATATGTCGCACCTGGTCCAGAGCTTGTATTTATGTCTTGCCGGGTTGACAAGTTGATGTTAAGAAGTCGAACCCGTTCAAGAACGTGACCAGATATCATACCGGGTCGATAAGTTGACGTTAACATGTCGACCAGGTTCAAAAACTTAACTTGATATCATACCGGGTTGATAAGTTGAGGTTAACATTCCGCACCGGGTCAACAAATTGACGTAAACATGTCACCCCGGGTCGATAAGTTGACGTTAACATGTCGACCCGGTTCAAGAACTTAACTTGATATCATACCGGGTTGATAAGTTGAGGTTAACATTCCGCACCGGGTCAACAAATTGACGTAAACATGTCACCCCGGGTCGATAAGTTGACGTTAACATGTCGACCAGGTTCAAGAACTTAACTCGATATCATACGGGGTTGATAAGTTGAGGTTAACATGCCGCACCGGGTCAACAAATTGACGTTAACATACCATCCCTGGTCGATAAATTGACGTTAACATATCGACTCGGGTCAAGAACTTAACTTTATGTCATACTGGGTTGATAAGTTGAGGTTAACATGCCGCACCGGGTCAACAAATTGACGTTAACATGCCACCCCGGGTCGATAAGTTGACGTTAACATGTCGACCCGGTTCAAGAACTTAAATTGCAGTTCAGGGGGTATGCTTTTTCTTAAGATGTTGACCCGGTCTAAAAAATTGATAACTTAGTGACCCGGTCGGAAAATGTATGGGTGACCCAAGAGGTCAGCTTTGATCCAACTTTTTTCTTTGTAAACAAAATAATCAGAGCTTCTTCTCTTATCAAACTTGATGCAAATACTGAATATGGTTGGGCTAATTATTTAATAAAAATCAGTGTTGTAGTTCTTAATTTTTGTGATTTATCTCAGCGTGGGTTTTTCTCAAATTGATCGTAGTTTTAAGGGATATTCGAAAGGCCATTTGAACCTTGCGTTCTTATGCAATAGCTTTCGTGGAAGAAAAACAGTGAAACATGCCACGCTTCCCTAGGCTTAATTTTTTTATGAATTTAATGATTTTTAAATTGCATCCTCTTGGGTCTTAGGACGCCAGTCAACTGCATTAATTTTTTTCCAACATAACCACACCGGTTCTCCGGCTAAACGTCTGAGCAACTCAGCAGCGAGAATTCCGTCCTGCAAAAATGTTATTTCCCACACGTTTTTTTAGAAGAAACCCGTTTATGTGAAACTGACCTGTCCAGCTTCCCAAATTTAAGAAACTTTCACTGATAACCAAAAAAGGGAGAAAAAACATTAAGAAACCGTTTAACCATGTTATGGGGGGGGAGGTATATTTACGAAATTTTTCGATAACTTTTGAACGGCTGCACGTATCTTTCCAGTTCTTCGTGACTTTTAACATTTATTCCTGCTCTATTGTATTTCACATAGGCATTTTGAGCAGGCTCGCACAGCACGCTGATGGTGGGGTTAACTATTGCGAAAAAATTATGCCGCCCAGTAGTCTTCTTAACGTGCTAAATTTTCTCCCGCGGAGGGGCATGCACACTTCCTGAGCATGCAAACCTTTCTTGGAGAGATTCGCCCGTAAGCTGTCGTTTGTAATCTAAGTTATCAGTCTGTCCAGTTTCAGTGCAATAGTGGCCCATTGAGTGTGGGCACGATCGCTGTGGTAGGGGAGAAAGCGAAGAAGTGGACAGGAGAATGTGAATAATATTACTGCACTGCGTTAAAACTTGTTGCTGAATAACAGCTGCGGTTGCCATGTTTGATCCTATCGCGTACATACTGACGTAACAGAATGGCGAAGTTTCTTCTCGATCGTGAGGAAGGGAGGGACGCTTGGCTGCAAAATAAGAGTTTTATCATAAACCTGGATCGTTTTAGGGATGGAATGGTATTGCCTTTACGCTCTGATTCAGTACAATCGGATGTCAATCATGAGGTTGCTATGGCAACTCCTGACGCAAACTGGTAAATAATTAACAAGTTTGCTAATTTGAAAAACGGAGACTCGCACCAAAGTAAGCACACTCTGAGAGAACTTGATTCGAGCAGAGGCTGTGAGCAGGCTATGGGTCCTAAATATAAAGGAATTGAAATTTGGAACAGAAGATTTAGTAAAACATTTTTCTTTGCAAATAAGGAATAATATTCTATAAAGATAAAAAGAGAGAAGGCTTGCAACTTGATGATTTGCGTGTGTGGCCTACTATATCTTTGGAAACACACCGCTTGCTTAGCAATAACACATTGACACATTGATCAAAGTCACGTAATGCGGATCTTTACTTAAAAATAAACCAGAGCATTTGCACCAGCAATGGATGGGTATCTGTTATCTTGTCTTCAAATTATCAAAATCTTCATAATTTGCAACGCAAAAAACAATATTTGACGCTCAAACCTTTCAAATAATGAGAACCCTGAGCCTCAGTCACAATTATCTCAGTCTTGCAAATAAGAGAGAATGGAGGGGTCCGCACAGTATTTCATGATACGAAGGCTTTTGAACAGCAAGAAACCTTTACATCAAACACACCTTGTTTTTGTTTGATAGATGTTCGGCGCATTCGCACAGGTCCTCCGCATTCAAACCACGGTTTGATGGGTATTCAGCACACTCTCACGAGTCCACTTCGCAGCTGTCAAAACACAAGTGACGAAGTCAGTTCTGAAGTCCCAAGGCATGTTATGAGCTACCCCTTAATCAACTTGGTATGAAGCCAACTTGTTGGTCAATGGCAAAAGTTAAGTGTAGCAAAACAGTAATCCCATCTGCAGTGTACCCTTGTTTTTGAAAATGGCTCCAGAATGTATCATCGATATTTTCAAGATACTCTTTCTCACTTAGAATCACAGACAACAGCGTAAATGCATATTAACAAAGCTATTCTTTTTTGGAGTCGAACACAGCTTGAACTTCCAAGATCTCATCCAGCCTTGGGAGCATGTGACCAAGCTTTTTGGTTTGACTGTAAACAGAGCAGGTAACGCGAATCAATGATTCCAAAAAAGTGGGGTTGGTGCAAATGCAGTATTCCAAGAAAAAAAGATCACCAAACATTCACGTAAAGGTATTATTTTAAGTAAGAGTCATTAAACTATTCTGTTTTACAGATATCAACGAATGTGAAATACCCACCCACAACTGCGATTCGAATGCTGAATGCACAGACACAGATGGTTCATACACATGTTCTTGTAATATTGGATATATTGGTGATGGGTTCACCTGCACTGGTAAGGTCTTTGCTCGATCTTTTCATGTGTCTTAATATTGGATAATTTGGTGATGGGTTCACCTGCACTGGTAAGGTCTTTGCTAGAATTTTTCATGTGTCTTAATATTGGATATTTTGGCGACGGTTTTACTTAACCCATTTTAGCGCTCCGCATTTAATCTGTTCATATGCTTGCAATTGTTGACCGGTTAATTTACTGATAATGTTGGCGGTACAATCTCGGACAAAAATTCCGTAGACTTTACCATTTTCTCAGTATCTTTTAAGTTTAACCACAAACCGTTACACTTGGACCCCCCTTTCCCCCCCCCCCCCCCGGACCAGCCTTCAGAGATAGTATGCATGACCCAAGTTAGATGTGACAGCCTTTCTGAGCAATGGCCAGACATGAAACCAAAAAGAAAACACTGATTGAGGGGGAAGGGGGGGAGTCAGCAGCAGCCTACAAATTTTTGTCTGAGATTGTAGATTTGTACACGTGCTTGTAACATTATGTATTTGATGATAGGCTCAATTGTGCTACTTTTGTTGTATAAGTTCTATGTTGGGTCTAGAGATGGATTTTGTTCGACGTCATCGATAAAAATCTCCATAAAGCGGCCTTAAAAGTCTTATCAGGATCTGCAGAATTTTAGGTCACGTTTATGGGAGCCAAAGGCGATAATTAAATGTCAATTGGAATGCGGTTAAGAAACAGTTACATCGTTGTAGGTCATACCGTTTGTATCTGTAATGAAAAAATAATTTGCAACAAGGTAATTCTGTAGGAAATAATTTGTCCTCGGTCTCATCAACCTTTGTACGAGCTTTACCACCCAATTGACCATTGATTTGCCCTGAATTGCACAGAAAAAGACATATACATGTGTGGGGTATGCGTAATCAGTTTTTCCTGTAAACATTTTGTAAACAAAGATTTCTTTATCTGCAAAAAAGGTAACGCCGGTTTTTGCATTTTTTTTTGCTCTGACTGATGAAAGGCGTCCGCATACTGAACATTACATGTTGAAGTTGACTTCTAGTCTCGTCTTTTTTATTTAAAAGCGTGCATTAATGGGTACATCGATGCAGTTAGCCCTACATCTCCATCATGCAACTGCTATCCTGGTTGGAACGGAATCAAGTGTGATACCCGTAAGTTCACATCTGTGTATTCTGTCTCTGATTGTTTCATTAATTGTGATCATCATATTGAATTGACTGGATGAAACTTAGATCAGTAGGATAGCAATAAGCATGACGGTCCCGTAAAAATTCGTCTATGGAAAGGGAGGTTTTTATTTCACATCAGGGACCTTTGACTTGCAAGCAAAATGCATCATAGCTCTGTGAATCACGTGGATCTCAAAGCATTTAGATCGCTGATGGCCTGCAATCTGGGACAAAATATAGTTGAACTTTACGTCGCAAATTGCATTTTTCAAGCCAACCAGCGAATGATAATTGAATGAGGGGGAAGAGCAGCACAAATCAGGGCGGGCATCATATGCTTTAGTCATTGGTTATGAGCAGCTTTCTATATAATCTTTAAAACGATCTTTTTCACTGGTCCATATCTTACTCAAACTTGTAGAACAGTGATTGCAATCCTAAAAACTTGTGTTTATTTATTATTTCTTTTCGTTTTGCACGCTTTTGCTTTGCAACATGAGTTTTCTTTTACTGGAAATCATACAACGTTTCATTCATGTGACACCACACCCGTGGATTTAAATTTTGATGTTTTTTTGGCAAGTGATATACTAGCCTACCCGACAACATTTAGACAAGCGAAAGTCACGATGTTCCTAACAAACGCTACAAACTCTTCAAGTTGCTATTTAACGTTCACTTTTACTGAGGTGGGGAAAATATGTTCGCGAATGTGAATTTCACTATAATAACTTGATGGCGGTGCTCTGATTTTCATCGCTGGAATTGCAATTGAGATCTATGACTGCTACAACTGAAACATGTTCTTGGCGTGGGCATGTAGGCAGACTTTTAGATTGTAAATTTTTCGGTTTTCGTAAACGATTCGTTCACATTTTATTCCGAAAAAGGCTCTCAGAGGATGAATGGCGATTTTGGTTGTTTCATGAACATAATTTCTCTCAGACGATGTGTGAGGAAAAAGTCAAGGTATCAAAATCAGATGAAAAGCTCTTCACTAAGTCTGAAATGCTACATTAAATGAATAGAAGAGAGGAAAAAACATGATAGTAATGAAAGAAAGAACAAAAACATCAACTGTCTTTTACGATCTGCTCAGATGTTTATTTGTATGAAACAATATCATGCAATATCATTGCATACATCAGACGATGTACTACAATCCATTTTTGGTGCCCGTGATACACAGTGCAAATATTCATTTATGCAAAACAGGAAAAAATTTTCCCAAAACGGAAAGTTCTCCTTGCGAGTCAATTTTCTTCTCAAAAGTGCAAAAATTAGGCTGTTTCAAACAGTAAACTACTTCTCCGACTTAGAAAATATTTATCCTAGTGGAAAGAACGCGGGAAGGGCTTTGGAATGGCTCAGTGGTAGCGCGGTCGCCTTGTGCACGCAAGGTCAAGGGTTCGAATCCCACTGTCTGGAACTGGTAAGCGCTAAATCCCTAAAGGTTAAGACGGGCTCAGTAAAACCTAGCACTGAGTGATAGTGAAGCGATGAGCAGTGAACCAATCTACAATTCAAGAAATTCATAAATTCATAAATCTTATGAGAGCTCCATTTTTCACCTCCGGCTTTAAGAGTAGATATGGCGAATCGATTCGTTCATGAAGCATCAAGATATAATTTCAGATTTCAGAGGGAAACTTTGTTCATAATATTAGCGCAATGTATACAGGTACGCCACGAGATAGCTAATGTTTGAGGATGGATATGTGGAGCGTTTTATTTTGAAATTGCAAATAAACAATATGTCAATTCTTGGTCTTTCTGCTAAAATTTCATTGACTATATCTGTTCTTACGAGTTCGATAGTGTGATCCACGACAGGACAGCTGATATGCACGATGCAGGACAAAAACGGTTCTCGAATATTTTACCAGGTAACAGCCCCCTTTAATGCTGTGTGAAATAGCCTCGTATTAAGACAATCTAAAAGGCTTATATACGCACAGCAAAAACACGTCTTGCTAGTCCATGCACACTCTCAGAAAGAGAAACTTTACGCACAATCCTGGACAAAATGTTTGGCATGAAACGGTTTTTTTCAACCAAAATCAAAAATTCACTTTTTAACACTTTTTCTTGTAAAGGCACTTTGAATCGCAAGCGCCTCAAGAAATTTTTTGCGGGTGTTTAGCAATCTCTGTCTATGGTCCCAGTGCAGTTTCTAGCAATTTACGCTAGTAGACCGACTTCCAAGCCGTTTGTTCTCTATATTACCTGAAAAAATTAAAAAACCCAAGCCACGCCCTAAAGTGAGCCCTACCACACCATGCAGATACCTTAGAAATGATAAAACAGTATTTTTCAAAAGTCAGAAATAGTACGTACTTGTCAACCTGTTTTCATTTACTCGCAGTACGGAACATGGCAAAAATGCGCATGCGTTCCAAACTATTTTGACCAGGGTTGTAGCTACTGCCGCCCTTATGGGTTAGGCCTTCCTACATGTAGCGTCCACGTAAGAGTCCTGGATATAATATCATTCCATCGTTTTCCAAGCGTCGACAATGTCAGTTGAAGAATCAGAACTGTGTTTCGTAGACATTGAGATGTGTTGGAGTTCGTCTGCTTCGTCGGTTCATATTCGACTCTTGGCTCGTTTTCCAGACTCCGATGGTTACGTTCTGGTAAGTGCACAATATCAGCATCGGTCTGAGGAATTATGGGCTAAGTTGAAGCTGAGCTTCCGTCGGGTAGCAACTTTGAAAGGACTTTGAAAGGACTTTGTGGTCAGACTGGCGTTTCAGGGTTAGGCCCTTTCACACATCCAGTATTGAGTTTGGCAGTATTCAGGTTCAAGCTTTGATTAGTGCTGTTAGCAACTAAAACAAGATCCCCATGTTGGAATGTGATAGGTTGGCGTCGTCTTGAACTGTTGATTGCATGTTTCAGTTCACGGCGTTGTTGCAAATCACGATCTCGAGACTTCGAACGTTCATGTTCTGCGTATTTTACTCGTTGAAAGTCATGGCGGTATCTATTATGAAACATAGCGCCTGCTGGAGAAAGTCCGGTAGAGACGTGCGGTGTAGATCTAAAGGAAGCCAGGAATTCATTAAGTGAATTTTGGTGTCGGTACGTTCCTGAAATGATGCTTTCATTGCCTTTCCTAACGGTTTCGTTAGTCTTTCAGCAGGATTGCCTTGTGGATGAAACGGATATGGAATTTTATGCTCAATTTCATGAGCATGCGAGAAGCCAGCAAACTCGGTTGAATTAAAAGGTGAACCATTGTCCGCACGGTGGCGCTCTGGTTGTCCGAAGTCTGTATATACACGGTGGGGATTACTGGTCTTGAAAAGTGCCCATTCTTGCATCAGTAGGTGGCCCGTGAATAACCACCTCTTGGTGGATTGCTGTTCTCAAACCAATATGGCGATCTGGCTGGATGTGTAGGTGCGCGTCGAGGGAAGTGTAAGCTTGGTAGAGTTGCCTGGCTGCTATCTTTTGAGATTACTTTATGATGCTTTACGTAAAATGAATATTTAAAAATGAATATGGTGCGTATTCAGGAGTTATTTATCTGGGCAAGTGAGAGCTTATATGTTTTATGGTTTACTACCCTGGCTATGTAGCTTTTGGAGTATCAGTATCGGTTAGCTAGCTAGGCCTATATATCTAGCTAGGTTGAGGCCTACAGCCATCGAAGAAAAAATGGATAGAAACATGACGCAGTTAAGTAGGACTAATGTCCAATACCATATCAAATAAATGTATAAGATCAAACGAAAGTCTAGCTAGATGAACAAACTATGCCGATAATTTGCTGGAGGGACTACTCCAAATCAGGATTGCTGGAGCTTCCTGGGTTGTCTTGAGGACAGGTTTATTGCTACTGGCAGTCAGATATAGCTAAGTCTTCATCTCATTTTCTTCAAACTCAGCGGTCAGAATGGTCTCGGCTCACACTCAGGATGTTTTTAATGCTAAGGCTAGACAATACTGCAGTTCATGTAAAAAAGTTAAATTCAATTGTCAATATTTTTACTGGCACTGCATGGAATTGAACCAGAAAGAATACTCCAACAGTACTGGCACCAGCGCCTGATGATACAGCGGTTTCCTAATTGTAGGACACTTTCCAGTGGTATGACCAGCAATATTTTCCATGATGACATACATGTTAGTAAGTGAAACCATTCCACACCTGTACAATACAAACATTTCTCCCTTGCAGAATGTCGTATCTGATCTACAGCCAAATGGAAGGCTCATGCATGCCCGTCGTAATGAATTCACACTTTACAAAAAACATAGCTACTTAGTTATCGTACAATTTTGGCATTACAAAACCAATGTACATCTTTTAATCAGCAAATATTTATACCATCATGCTTTGAACATCAAAATAGAACGATGCAATTAAATAAGCTACAATAATCTCTGTCAAAACAAACAACGTGCATATATGCTAAAAATATATGACCACAAGATATCCTCAAATTGCGAACTGACCTCTACACACCGCTCACCACCAGATTCAGAAATCAAAGAAACCACCAGCAATGAAGATCAACAGCTGAACATGCACAACGTATGTTCACGATATCTATTTTGCTGACCGACTGACAAGAAAAAACAATGACAGGTGAAAGCTAAGAACAAGTCACATATCATATTTGTATCAATTAAAGTGGCATTAATTTTTGTGATACTTATTTTTGCAAATAAAAACCAAAACAATGTATTTCGCGAAGTTTAGCAATCTGAAAACAATCCAAATCAAGTATCACAAGATTTCATCCCACATTAATTAGTATGAATAATAAGGAACCTGCAGAAAATAAATTCTGGCTGATCGATTTCCCAGAATATCACGAATTGGCTGCGTTTAAAAATAAAATTTGGGCCAAATTAATTTGAGCTGATTGTGTGCAACATTTTGATAAGCCATGTTTGCAATCCTCTTTGCCTGGAAAGAAATTTGAGAGACACTAAATCAAAAGTGAACCAAAATAGATTAACAGCATGTTCATAAGCGGCGGAAGCATCACCGGTTGGAGATAAACAGCCATTACGCAAGAATATAGACTTACATCTCACAAACATGCAGGACAAAGGAGAAAACAATATCACCAATTGCAAATATCAAATGATAACATTCAAGTGAGAAAGTTAAGAAAACATCCATTACAACTTTGGAAGACTTACTTATGCATTAAAATAATATTACGCAGAGGCAATGCAATGTTCTTCGAAACAGCAAACTTACAAACCGTATATATTTATTACAAATGAACATCCCAAACAATCTGTTTTTCATGTTGATGAAACGCAAAGTTCAAGGAGATTCACCGCTCATCAGTAGGCATCGGCTTAACACGCTTTCGCAGAAGACTGACCACAAATCTGATAAAAAGACCAGAAAATTATGAAGAACTGCACCCGTAGGCTAAGGCTTCACTATCATGGCCTTTAAACAATTTTTCACCACATCTGATTTCAAATTCCAAAGTGTTTTTTTCAAAATGGCACTCGGTTCAATCGTACTTTAAAATATTCCAGTATTTGTGCCGAATACTTTTTCTTACATGTGATTAAATAAGAAAGATAACACGGTCAATTTAAAGGATTTGAACCATATACATCAGCAAACTGGAAATTGTTTGAGGCCCCTGAAGCTCGCACAACATGCAAATTAAAATAATTCAATATGGCAGGGCCACTGAGTCTAAAGTGTTTGGCATTAATGCTGCACAAGTGATATCTACACTACCCAAAAAAGGAAAGATAAGTTACAGAAATAACAGCTATTACCTACTAAACATCAGTACAGGTCTTCAGCGACAGCCAACGGAACTAATATTGGCGACTTTGGGAACTTTTTGCAAAAATATAATTTCGCAAAAATGCAAAGAGTTAGTTACGCAAAAGCAATCAACTTCAGAAAAAGGAAAAAGTGGATTAGGATAACCGACGACAAGCAAATATGGGCACTGTTTCATGCTTCAAATTTTCACAAACACTTGTCCTAACTACAACAAGTGCGAAAATCAATTCCCCAAGTCTATTTTGCATTTGTACTCATTCCCAAAAAATTGTTTCCCAACAATTAAGTCCTCAAAAACTACTATACCTTAGGGCACAAAATCAAAGCACATCAAACGTGAACAGATTGCATAATGTGTGAAAACAAGAGGCTCAATGAAGTAAGAGAAACCAGTTACCGTAAATTACTTTCTGAGCATTGGACATCTCCGAGCTGTTAGAGTATGGATTTACCACACAATCTTTCCAACATACTTAAACTTGTCATACATACCCATTCTTTCTAAGTAAATCAAATGAACAAAATCATGCCGGAAAATTTCAGGCCATTATTTGAACTTGGTACCTTTGTCTAGTACTTTGCTATTTGCTGGTGTTTTTGTACAAGACCTTCCATTGTGCTCATACCCGAACAGAGACAAATAGTACCTTTTTGCATGCCGTGAGGGAACAAGTGAAAGTTTCCGCAAACTTAGACTTACATGAGTACCAAATAAACAACAAGCCAAGAATAATATGCGACAGGAATCCTCATGATCAGCAAATCTTCTTCAGAGATGTTTTTCAACTCTCACGGAACACGACACAACTGTACGTATAAGCGGAGACTAGCAAAACAAATGAATAGTAATTAGTCATTGGACAAATTTTTTCTCAACCTAAGGAGCTGACCAGATTAAACTGTAGGAGATGCTGTAAATTAGATTATTGCAGTTATTTCTCGTTAAACAGCACTACTCCACCTATACATTAAGAGCATGGGTTTTTAAAAGACCTAACCTAACCTAAGAGGAACGAGGTTTGTGGAATTCCCAACCATGATATTACGATCTTATCCAACTTCCTTGACGTAACACAAGTCCCACTTAAATTTAAATAACTGAGCGTTCTTTGTGCTATTGTTCCAACTTAAGATTTGGAAAGTCGACTAATGAACAGTAATTAAATCGATAATGCGCGAACTATACCTTTACTTCAACCTTTAGGCCGCACCAACTTTTTCATGTTTGGGCTCCCAGGGCGCCAATGTTCTGTCGAAATTGCCTCTTTTACGAAAACGGTGATAACTCAGCGAGTATGTATCGTAGAAACAAAAGTAAACCCTTTTCGGAATGAGAGTGCATTTGTTAGATGCAAAGTTAGGTCACATAAATGTGTTGCATACCTACAGCAATTTGCTCCAGACGACACTAAAAATATGTCAAATTTCAAAGAGTCACTTTTTCACTAAGAATTTACAAGTTAGAAAAGAAAAGGGGTGGAAATTGTTTTGGAAACCATGCCATCAGGTTAAAATACAAAGTATGATGCTAAACTTTCAAGAAAATTACGATTACCCAACCAATTTTGGATAAATTTGAGCCTTTTTGCTTGCTTCCTATGCAAGTGACAAGCCAACGTGTTATGAACAGTGCTAGAAAGCCAGTTAGCTCAAACAGATATCCGAGATTCAACATCTTTGAATAATTGCAAACTTATGCATATAAAAATTTAGAAAATAGTTGTATATAATGCCCTAAAATGAGCAACCAACATTAGCACAGTTCAAAAGCTAAGTAGAGCCTACTGAGCTAGCAAGCTAAAATCAGCCTGAAAGCTATATGTACAATCAACGTCTTCTGAGAGAAAAAATATCTGTATTACCTTAACAGGAGGCTTCATCCCTCTCTTTTTCCCCTAATAGACTGCCAAGGCCATCTAAAAACTCCTCAGTTAGATCATTGGCAACAACCTTTCCACCAAGCTGCTACTGGCGGCCATGTTTTTTGCTCGTCTGGAAGGGAACCAAATTCACTGGATTTGTCTTGTCTGATGTCCCGCACATACACGGCGGACTTGCTCAAAGTTGATGTTTTTCTGTGAGATCAACTATTGCTCAATGTCTTGAAAGCCTAAAATCGTACTTTACACGAACTGCGAACCAATATAGCTTGCTTAAAGTCAACCTACTCAAAAACCGTAGATCTACGGCTTTCGCCATCACGGGATACGTAGATCTACGGCTTTCGCCGCCTAAATGAATGCAAACACTCATAGCATTTCCCAACATACACAAACACATGACTTTCAATGTCAGAATACCGATAGCATCGATTCTGTCCATTCACAATCACATGGCTCTTGCACTGTTCGTTTAACCAACTGTTTGTTCATACTTCAACCAACTGACCGCTTGCCGGCTGCTCAACAAAGTCCTATTCAGTTCTACTCTCTTCTACTACTGCTCATGTTGCTGCTGCCAGATTAAAAGGTCATCAGCAGTAATGACCTGGTCACTAGTTGCAAGCGGTGTCTCCGATCAGTTGTGCACTGTTCAATTATATATTCATAACAGGAGACAAGGAAGTGGAAAAGTAATGTACAAGTAAACAAGACCAAGACAAGCTGATGGTATTGCAGCAACTTTCCTTATAGGAATGGCCATAGACAAGCCACTCGCATAAAATGCATAGGAAGAATATTGTTGTTTTCTCTTTTGGCCCCATTCCCGTCCCCCCCCCCCCCCCCCCCTTCTTTTT
>JAOBRC010311350.1:0-13304 GCA_027575255.1 Scolionema suvaense
TGCTCAACATTCCATAAAAAGCGTTGGCTTCAGGGGCTCGGCCCCGTACCCCGTTGGGGGGCTCAGAACGCCCCCCAAACCCCCAGTTTCAATCAGGTACGCCAAGGCGTTCCAACGTACTACGTACGTGACGGTCCTTGACCGTCGCACTAATCACTTCACCGGACATACTGTCCGATGCTCAACAAAGAGTTATTTCACGCTCTGCCCCCATACGTACCAAGACCAAAATGACCCCATACGGAATAGGGTTAATTTTACGTTTCAGACGGAAGTTTCTGGCGTTACTGTCTTCTGTTAGGTTATCTGCTTGTTTATTATGTGGGTGAAAGATACACATATTCCTCCAATCTCCTCACGTGAGGTGGAGGTGACATGTTATAAAAAGGTACTATTTACAACTCTTCCTTGCTGTATCAGAAACTCACTAATACTTGAACTCCTTTTGTTACGGAATATGCGTTTGACTAAGTGTACCCTCATAAATTTTTGTTTCCAAGGGTATCGGCCTGCTTCAAGTTTCATTGATTTGAAAAAGATTTCAGAAGAGGTAGGCATCAACTGATGCCATTGACTTTTTCATCTTGTGTATGAAACTTCTGTTCTAGCCCATAATATTGCATGGCTTCAAGTTCCAGAGATTTTGATCTGCTGGTTTATGAGAAAAATAATTGTTTGGTGCTTTTTTGCAGGACGTTCTTTGTGAACACTACAAAAAGAAGGATACGAAGATTGATATGACTAGTTGCCAGTTTGCCTTCCATTATTCACTGGAATCTTACGAACAAGCTGATCTGATGTTAAGAAATGCGTGTGAACAGCTCCGCCCTGGTGGTTATTTTATTGGAACCACTGCAGACTCAAATGAGATTGTGTAAGTTTTGTGAAACCAAATCATATTCTGCACCGTTAGTTTGACAGGTAAAAATTAGCTTTCCCTGTACAACAAACCTGATAATAAAAGTTAAATGATAGAGGAAATAAACACAGTTTCAGACCATTTTATCCATTGTAGTTAGCTTTTTATGGTCGTAACCACCGTCAAGTTTGTCTTTCCTTTTTGTGGCTTTAATTTTATCTCATAATGCTTAGTTTTACTTTGTACAAAGGCAAGAAGGTCATGGGCAGAAGAAATTTACAGTTGTGAATATGATTGCTATGGGGAAAGCTACCAATTTTGATCTGCCCGTGTTGTATCAGTACCTTCGCCCATTTCTGTTACGGAGCCAGCCACAGAAAAAAGGTGTTGTGATCCCTGGTAAATCACTATAGTTTCCTACCACCTCACACTTAATGTTATGAAAACCATATTACATTAAGTGCAAAAAATTTTGGACTGAAAAATATCAGACAAAACATTTCGAACGATTTTTCATCATTTTTTCGTATGAATTTCGGATTTCTGGAAGTAGGATTTCATGTCTTCCTCTTGTATAATACTTTGGCTAACACAGAGATGCAGTATTCTTTATTACAGTTGTAAAAGAATGTTCATTGAGAGTCCTGTCATTGTTATCATAGATTGCTTCTATTTATGTGCATTCCCAAACACTGACATGATCATTTAACAAACATGGCCAGGGGTTTATGGTTGGACATGTCCCAGCTTTCTAGGTCTACAGTGAATATCAAGGCGAAGTTCCTCGCCTTACAAGAGAGCTCAAAATGCTGCTCAGTTTTTCATCGCTAAGACAAAGATCAAGAATCTAAAGCACAGATAGATGCATGGAAATTACAATGATCCTGCATGTTGATCAGTATGAAAATCTGTATGGCGACATAATTTTCATATACCATGATGCTTCTGAAACTAGCCTTTGAGATTTTCAGCTTTTTTTGGCTTGAGGCTGTTTCAGATGTTTAATGTTTCGAACGTAAAAAATTCTGGGCGTTCAATTTACTCGAAATTTGTGCGTTAGATATAATTTCTTCTGCCGCTACTTTTTAATGGTAAGGTAGTTGAGCTTTAAGTGAATGCCTGGAGGAATTGCTTATTAGGGTGTTACTTGTGAATCAATAGTTTCTGTCCGTGAATATTCGATACCACCCAAATTGAGTTTTCATATATTTTGTTTTTCTGAACCTGACGCAGGTTACTTGATTATTTATCTTTGGTTCATTGATGTTTCTCTGATTTTGTTGTGGAGCAAAAAAAATTTAATTCAAGTTCACATCTTAGTAGCCGTTTCTAGCCTGACGAGCTAAATCTGATGAGTGAAGTATTTGGCTTGTCTGCCTTAGCTCGACATTGTAGACACAGGGGACGAGCTAAACAGACAAGCCAAGTATGGATAGCTTGTCACAATGTAGCTGGTCGCTGTGGAAGCGGAGACCAGACCAGCTTAATGTAACCGCCCTTTTCAGCTGCAGTCTGATCTTATCACGACGAGCCAACTGTACTTGGTCCATCACTTTCGATCAGCTAAATTAGACGAGCTAAACTCGCTGCACGTCTGTCGGACCTTCTACTTAGCTCGTCCAGTGTCTGTTTCTACAATTTCGAGCTAAAACGACGAGCTAGATATTTAGCTTGTCTGAATTTAACTCCTCGGTTTAGCTCGACACTGTAGAAACAGCTAATCCGTCCTGTGCCAAGACTACCAGCCGTTTTCCGCAGTTTCGGCTCTTACCGGTGATAGTTTTTGAAGGGGTTAACTTTTTGGGTTCCGGTTCTGACTGAAACCATAGGTGGCTGCGCTCCTAGTTTTCTACCTAGGTGCCCCAGTTCAATTTCATACCCTCCCCGAGCCATCCCAACTATAGTTGGGCTCGGCACTTGAAGGGTCAAACACCCACCAGTGGTGTTCTCCATCTATCTTCTTCTGTCGATTGACAGGGTCCAGCCGTTTTTAGTGTTTATCTGAGGATGTCCGCTGATACTCAAGTTAGCTGGCTATGCGTCCTCACTTTTTGAATGCTTAGTATCTTACTCCACTAGCAATCAAATACTAAAGGGCACCATGTGCTTTTAGAACAAAATTTTTGTATCCTATTAGGATTCCAGCTTCCATCATCAGTTAATTAACAAAAAGCCGGTCGAAATATTTCGTTTTTGTTTCTGCTTGGTAATGCATCTCATTTTTATAAAAATTGGCAAAATTTATTATCATCTTGAGTCACAGTTGTTCAGGTGTTTCATGTTACTCTGCCATTTCAACTCTGCATTTTCTTTGCCTGATATGTCCTTTTCCTACTATCTACAGACCCCTAGAAAACACGTGTGCAGCCATCGAAATTCAGATAAGTTAAGCTTGGCATATTAGTCTCTTGGGTGATATGGTCATCTGGTATACTTTTTTGTTTGCTGATGAAAAAGGACAGTAGACTTCCAAATTCTGTTTTGAACCCTCGTGCCCACTCCCAGCCAGTTCTTCTGTACTGGACGGGCCGAACATCATTGAGGGACAGTACTCTGCCTGTTCATTGTGTAGGGAAGTGACTCAGTGATCTTCCTTGCAATGATGGAGACATATGGATTCTGATCTAGAAGACATAATTTTGTAGCTCATTGCTCAAAAATGTCCATTTCTACTCTTTCTCTTTGAGTTTTGTGTAGCATAGCATGGAAGTTTTAATGATGTTTCTGTTTTCCCTGCAAGTGTCTCTGCACCTGCTGGAAGAAGCAATCTTCATAAAAGTATTGGAAGCATCAGTGCTAGCAAATATGATATCTTAAGATTGTTGTCAACATGAAAAGCAGTTGGTCTTTTTTAATTGATTAGTCCAATGGTCTAGAGAAAGAAGTTCACCAGCTTACAAACTGATGTTCCTGTGCAAATACAGAGAACTAACTCAACTCAAATGATGTCATGCTTGATAAGTACTTCTAAGCATGTATTAGAAACTGTGAACTTTTCCAATCAGTAAACTAAATTGTACGTCACTGGTCTTTAACATCGGTTCAAATTTTATTGACACTTATCGCCACCACTGTTTGTCTATTGTTCTCATAAGTTTGTTTGAATTGTCTATATGGCAGCCTACAGGGCAGTTTCTGTTGCCAAATAAAATTTGCCCTGCTTAACAAGATGCTAAATTTTTGCCTTAAATATCTGGTTGTAGAACACTTCAAAAGAGGCATAATTTTTTTAGGAATTTTCATTGGATTTCACTTCTTTAAAGACGTCTTCCAACCAGTTTCTCATGTTTTATGTAGCATTTTGGTAAAGACAGGCAAACACATCCCCCATCCAACTTGTTGAATGGGTGGCTAAAAGAAGATGTATACATAGATAACTCGTGGGCAAATGTGTGATAGGGTAAAGAATGGGAAGAAAAGGATGCCTATCAAAACTAAATGTTATCTGAGGAGGTTCTCTAGAAGACTCGATACATACAAACAAACGATCTAGATGAATTATATTGCTTTGTAAGTACATCCTAGATGTATTCAAAAATATATTACTCCCAGCTCATTCATATTTGGCAGAACCAAAACAATATCAGCTTCAGAGAGATCAGTTTTGTAAAAAAGTGTCTTATATGGGGCTACCAATCCGAATATGGAATGGGAAATATGATGACACAATATAACTTTCTCTTTTCAACATTGGATTCAACATGTTGATAGACTGGGTTAGCACTTCCAACAAAATCCAACATGAAAAGAACGTTCAAATGTTGGATGGTGTTTAGAACCAGATCAAAAACTTCATCCAACGTTTTGGCCTGGTTCAACATCATTCAACATGCTGGAGTCCAGCAATGTTGTATCTCACATCCAACATTGTTGGATACTTTTGCCCCTGGCTTAATCTGGGAAATTTTACAGTGGCTCTCTGAAATTTTATTAGGTCTTAATTTGAAATCTTTTGTTGAAGAATACATACATATTCCCGGGCTTGTTTTAGCCCTATGTTGCTACCGGCTATCAACATCTTGTTCCTCATGCTTGAAAGGGGCATTACCCAAATAGGTTTTTGAAGAGGAATGATAATTTTTTGAGTAATGTTAGTTCTCCTGAACTTAAAAACAGCCAACGCATGGGTCGCATACTTCTATAACTCAATCTTCCTATAATTGAAATTATAAGGGTCTGACCAGGATCTGAATTTTTGGGGTCGATAATGAAGTTTTAGAATTAAGAATCAAGGTGAAGATATCTTTCATTTGATAATGCTTGTGGTCGAAATACTTAAGATTAGAGTCCTTGTGGCAGTAGTGTTCGTTAGCATAAATAATCTCAAAGTTTTTATTTCAATGCTTCTATGGGATCCTGACCCTTCAAAAGCAATGTAGTTCTGCAACAAGCCTGCAAAATGCTGCCCTTTTTCTGGAAATTGAATGCCTGCTGTGCTTCCTTTGATTTGTTCTGCTTTGGATGTGGGAATGGATTTGCTAAATTGGGCCCTCTACTTGGGTTTGTGTTCTGCCAGTGTGTCAGGTTCACCCTCGTGCCCACTCCCAGCCAGTTCTGCTCTACTGGACGGGTCGAACATCATTGAGGGACAGCACACTGCCTGTTCACTGTATTGGGAAGTGATTTATGTGATCTTCCTTGCAATGATGGAGACATGTCAGTTCTATTTGAAGTGGCAGCGAAGATGTTTAGAATGTATTTTTGCATTGCCTATGGTCTTAACTTTTCTCTTTTCCCTGTATTGAATTTCAAAAAGGCAAGAAAGAAGCTTACCTTACTGTGAAAAGGTTAACTGATTTTGTTGATTTCTTTGTAAATGTTGATAGCATTTGCACTTCTGTTATGGACTGATAACTTGTTTGAAAAAAATCTTGTCGACAGTTGGCATGTTTAGTTTTTCGGAAAGTTCTCATTTTATGTGTCTGGATTTCCCATACACCATCAAGATATGAGGGTTGTCACTTCCTTAAAGGAGAGGGCGGAGGGTTTTTTTGATGGGTTGGTGCCCCACAGGACCTTAAACAATGTTGCGATGTGCGCACAAAGTAATAGAAAATCTCTATTGACAGTTTTGACACTATTTTCAATGGCTTTTCTCAGATATCGTTTTTTGTTGTTTTTTTTTCATATGCAGAGATGTTCAGAGATATTGGGCTTACGTTAACGGATAGTGGCTCAAAAAGCGATAGATTTTAGATCTGATTTTGGGAGTTTGGGGCTAATTGATAAAGATATTTAGCTACTCCATGTATGTTAGTGATGCAGCTTGTTTTAACCATAATTTTTTTTGTATTTTGTTTGAATTATCACACCACTTATGGTATTTTATAACAGCAAAAGAACCAATGACATCACTGACTTCTTAGTTATGCAAACGTGATCCGTAATAATTTATCAGCGTACCTGCCGAGTTTCATTGCTATTGTATTTTCGAATTTAGGTAAGGGGCAAAAGCCCATATAAACTTGGGTCCCCTGGGGTTATAAGTTAGCGCCTGGGCACTGAAAGACTCCAGTTATTGTTAGGACTGCTGTCCATGCTCCGTTGCGGTGCGTTTCCTCTATTAGTCAGACTTAACTGTCGGACTGCCTGATTTTGATCTTGAATAAGTGAGACTACCGAAACTAGTTTGTTTACAAGTTTCACGCATGCATCAAATTTTCTAGGACAAGATGCCAGCACAAATTAAGATCACCTGTAGCTGTCATCTGCTGTATTCATGTGTCCTCCTAGCCATGACCAATGTTAAACGAAACCTACTTAGGCCGCTCATAATTAATTGTTTGTTTGCCGCAAGTGTCCAGTTCTTGGAAACCTCTGCTTATTGCCCAATCAGGTTAGAGGAAACTGCAGAATCAAGATGGGGGCTGCAGCTGCGGTAAAACTAAGTTTAGTAGGCACATATTCAAGTATAGCTATCCAAATATCAGTCACTATTTGCATGGGAATGTCTTCGATGGCAAGAGGAATTGAAGAATTTGAGTGCATCAAACAAAAGAGCGAATAACTAGCCCTCCATCACGACAGAGTTGTTCAATGTTAAAGGCAGTGATAAAAATTTTACGGTCGGTATTTTTCATTGTGAACAGTCGGTGTGTTGTTGCTAATAGGACACAGAAAATTTTAAGTTGAAAACAGTAAAAAAAAATATCTTGGTCGTTAGGTAAAGATCTGGTTACGTGTTACGACAAACATGTGCTTGATTATGCATAACCTATGTACCTTTACTATAGCTGGTTACAAATGCTCCATTTGATATTTTCGAATTAAGTTGGATATTGTTTTACGCCATCATAGTGTGTCAATTGTAGCGCAGTTGGCAATTCTCTCCTGCATGTCGCCGAGCAAGTGCATGTTGTGTTGCTTCTTGTGTTATGTGGTATACCTAAGTTGTAATCAAAAGAAATTGGTATTCATCCAAGCTTGAAAGATCCGCTGCAAATTATTTTGAACCTACTTCATTCACGTGATCCATCTTGCCGACTGTTCATGTTCTCATGTTATGATGATTCTTTCATCAACTCTTACTGCTGGATCAATTGGTACTGCTGTTCATTGAAATGAAAATTGAAAGGCGAAATCAATAACCGAGTCTAGTGTGAATTAATTACTTCTTTATTGTGATATGAGACTAAAGGTAATGTTGGCAAGGTTCTGTCCATTTTGTTTATTTACAACAAGATGTTTTGGATATGCTCCACATGTGCAGTTGCAGCAGAGAACAATGGCGGGAGTCTTTAAATAAAATTGTATTTTTGAACATGAAATATTATATCCTACTGCAGCACCGCTATCGCTAATAAACGAAAAATGGAGGACTCAGTCCGTTCCTTTCTTCTTTACTATCTGTAGAATTTTTTGTCAGGATGCTGACTACCAGATGTGTACACTCAGCAAGTTGTTTCATTATCTGTTATACTTTATTTCTTTTTTTGCAGGAAGCGTGTTAAGGCTTCTAATGCGGAAGATGGATCATTTGGAAACGGTGTCTATAAAATTACGCCAGACAACAAGGACACTTACCCACTGTTCGGTTGTAAATATATGTTCCATTTAGAAGGTGTCGTTGACTGCCCGGAATTCCTCGTCCATTTTCCAACTGTAGAAAAGTGAGTGGTTTTTTTAGTTAGTGTCATTTTTTGTGACCATAGACATTATATCAGGGGAAATTTTGTGTGATGGTAGTGACCAAAGTGCTGCCTAAATATCTCTCTATCTTAAGATCCTTTACATTTTACTATATTTTTGTTATAAATACACTAAGTAGCATGTTTGGTAGGGTAGCTCAAAAAGAGGGATTTTTGAAATATATGTGGTTATGATGGGAAAAGGTTTCCATGTTTTTGGAGAAGATAATATTTTCTGTATTGATGCAGTTTTGGCTTGCATTTCTATATGCATTTTTTTATCTTTGCTTCTAGGCTTGCAGAAAAATATAATATGAAGCTTGTATCTAAAAAGAACTTTCACGACTTCTTCAGACACTATGAACGGGACTACTACTCACTTCTTCAGAGAATGAGCGCTTTGGAGGTGCGTTTTTGATCGCTTATATGTAGGATTTTGTTTTTTCGTCGACGATTACTGCGTTCTTTGTATAGAGTAGTGTGTGGATATCCTATTTTTGCCAACTTAAGCTTCAAGTCACATGTGCAGTCTTTGATCATTTGTGACTCTGACATTCCAAATTGCGTTGTTGCTCGATTGAGAGAACAGGTTGTCACCGTTAGATGTGAAGATTTTGCATCTTGCGTTACGCCATTGTTATTTTGGAAAAGAATCCATCAAGTCACTGACTTGTAATTTATGCAAACGTGACCTATAGGAGTTGATTATTATACATGGCAAGCAGGGGTTTCAAAAGTTTTTTGAGTAGACGGTGCAGTTGTGCGAGTAGACGGTCAGGGATAATGAGAAATTTTGTCAGCGCAGCTGGTGAGAAAGGCAACTGGGGTGGTAAGGGGCATTGTAAGCCATGATGACACTTCATTTCGGCGTTTTTCTAGATAGACCCTGGAATATTTTCAGACCCATTAAACAGATTTTATAGAGTTGGACATGAAAAGTAGCCTATTTCTTGAAAGTAGCCGGGTGCTATGGAAACCCCTGGGCACGTTTTGTTGCCATTGCTCAAGTACTTTGGGATTTAGTTAGGGGGGTCTGTCAGTCCCTCCCCCATGATATTCAACGCGAAAAAGGCCATGTAAAATAGGTTAAACCGTATACCATTATGCTGCCACCTGTGAGCAGGAACATCTAGAATATTTCAGAATATTTGTCCCTTCTATACAGGTTCTAGTACATGAGTAGCCCCTTTTATGAGTTACATTATAAAGACCAGGCTTTCTGTTTGGGTTATGCCGCTATAATACATCTGTTTCATTTTGACTGAACGGGCAGTATCCGACAGGCGTTTGGAAATAAATGTTAATATTTGAGCAAAATTAGTTCTGTTCAATGTAGAAACAACTACAATAAGGGTTGTGTACTTTTATGACTCAATTTTCATGTAGTATTTATGCTTTGTGGTACATTAAAAGTATAGGGGTTCGACCAAGATCTGAATTTAGGGGTGGATAACGTAACGATATTCAAGAATTGAGCATCAAGATGAAGATATCTTTTGTTTAGTAGTGCCTATGGCCGAAATACTATAGATTTAGAGTCCTGGTGGCAATGCTGTAACTTAGCATGAAATAATCTCAAAATTTTTAATTTCAACAATTATATCAGATCATGGCCCTAAAACCATAATACCTAGCAACAGCTGTCCATATCTCTAAACCTGCTCTGCTTCATGTGCATTTTAGGTTTCGCTTATGGACAACATTGACTCTTTCAACCACGGCGTTTATCTCAGTATAAACTTAACTTTTACTGGGGGCTGTCCTGGTTGTACATTATATTAAGCACACTGATGTCAATTTGACCCCCTTCTTCCGAATGCACGTCATCAGTTGTTTTCGTTGTCTTTGGCTATGTCATGCATTGCAGTGCGTCCTAGACAAAAACTCTCTGTAGAAACACCTGTGAGACTCCACTTTTGCAGGAGAGTCTCAAATGACGTCTGTCTGTCTTTCCATCGCCAAAACATATGCTCCTGGATAATTACTGAGTAGATATTTGTGAAACTCTGTCTGAAAGTTAAACTTCGCAATGAATATTAGTGGATCACTTTCACGTGCAGGTGTCAATTTACGTTCAGAAATGGCCGTTTACACACTTAGTCGAAAATATTTCAAAATACTTTCACTTTGAAATTGCTTGTATGAAACTAGAGAAAAAATCGTAGTTATCATGAGGAGTATGTGTCATACCTGCGGAAAATCTTCTTCTGCTTGGCTGTGACCATTTATTTAAAAAAGAGATCAATTTTGGTCTTTATAATTTGTCGTGTGAAACAACGATGCTGTTATATTGATGTTGTAAACCATTAATCAAAAAATGGTCTCGTTCACCATGGGTTCTCTGCTTTAGGAGAATAGTCATACTGAATGAGGCCAGTACTTCCATCAGGCTGTCCATTCGAAGTTCAGCATGAACATCAAAATCAAAATCAGTAATTGAAGCAAAGTGATGGAGCAGGATCCATTTTAAGATCCAACTTTCAGTGGTGACATCGTGTGGGAGTGCACATGTAATTATTCAAAAAAACAAAACAAAATTTTTGTGAAATTTTCAATAGGTTAGACAATCTAAAACTAGTTTTTCTGTTGTGTTGATGATGACAGTGTCTGGTGAACTGTTGAAAGTTTTCGCAAAAACTTTGTTAAATCTCTGAGTGATTCACGCAGGAAGTTCTTTGATTAAGTTTCGAGATCCAATCATTCGCTTTTTTGGTCATTTTAGGGGAGAAACTTCAGAGCAATAGTAATTATGTTATGAATGATTCTCCATATCTGAAGAAAATCTCTTAGCTGCAGGTAGCTATTTACATCCCTAATAATAGTAATAATAGCTATCTTAAGGTTTTTTTCAAAATAGGTCAAGGGCGATTTATTTGTGTCTCGTTATTTTTAGGGTGAATCTTAAGAATACACTATGTATGTTATGAAGTGTGTACCATATCTGGCAAAATCTGATTGGGATTGCAGCTGACAATTTAAGTCAAAAAATTCGAGGATTTTCAGAATATATCTGAAATAAGTCATTATTATTTTGAAAATCTTGGTGTGAGTCATAAGGCAATAGTAATTATGTTTTGAACCATATCTGGGAAAGTTTTTGATGACTTTTTAGGTGGCACTGTACGCCCAAACTGGCCAGTTTCGGAGGTTTATTTAAATTTTTCAAGAACACTTTTTAGCTTTTTGTAAGTTTTGACTTGAATGTGAATGGAAACGTTTGTATGAACCATACTTCAGGTCTGGAGAAAATCTTTGCTTGGCTTGAGTATTTATGTTGTCATTTTTATGTTTTTATGGGCGTAATTTTTTTGTGTACAAATTCAAATGGTTATATAATGCAAATGATGCAGTTTCTACGGTATATTGGCTACATGTTGACTTACACATTATGTGTAATGACAGCTGTCCATATCTCTAAACCTGCTCTGCTTCATGTGCGTTTCAGGCTTCGCTTATGGACAACATTGACTCTTTCAACCACGACGTTTATCTCAGTAGAAACTGAACTTTTACTGCGGGCTGTACTGGTTGTACATTTTTGGGGGCAGAGTACTATCTGTCCTTCTGTCTTTACGTCTGTCACCAACACATCTTCCTGGATAACCCATCTATAGGTTTTTCTAAAATTTAACATGAAGGCCAAGATCAATAATCGAAGTAAAATAATGAAGCCAGGTGTGTGAAAGGAAATGGTGTTCGGATTGCAGATGACAATTAGCGCCTCAAAATGGTCATTTTCACAGTTTTTTCGAAGTATTTTATGATCCATTTGTTACTTTTAGTAATTTTTGTTGTCAAACTAAGAGTGGTACTAGTTGCCATATGAATCATAGGACATATCGATGACAACTCTTGTTCAGCTTAGACATGTTCATTTTTGTTTTGTTATTATGTGTCATATCTGAGAAATACTTTATTGCATGAAAATTTTGCGTTTTTTTGTCAAAATTGCGTTCTGAGGCATTTTAATTTTGCGGTTCAGGCAAAAATACAAATTTCGCTTCATTTCAATTTCGCGGTCGTGGCCAAAAATGAAAGCAGGAATAACTTGCTTGTTCCAAAATGGTGTATTTTTCACTCATTTTTAAGTAAATATAAACGAAGAAACGTTATACAATTTAAAACCCAGATGTTTGGTGCATTTTAATTTTGCGTTAGGCCCCAATTACAATTTTTGCTGCTTTTTAATTTCGCTGTTGAGTTGGAAATGCATTTTTCGCGTTTTTTTTTTAATGGACCGCGAAACCGCGAAATTTTCATGCAGTAAAGTATATTTTCGCTGTGGACAAGGTGAGTTTTCGGTCATCCTATGATAAATATATTTTTCCATTATTTTTTTGTTCTTTTCTATTGTATGATGCAATGGTCAAGGGTTAGATTTGCACCACAAATTGCTGGCGTTTTTGCAGCAATGGGTTTGCTTGTAGCAACCCTTGCTGTGTAGAGCATTACTGTTGCAGAAGTCAGTGGGTATTCCACGATTGCAAACGCATTTAGTTTGGAATTGCACATAATCAAATAAATTCCATGTGTATTATGGGCGGTGATGATATTTAGTCTCGTTCGTATGAATATTACTGATTTCATATAGCAACGCTGAGCCCTGTCTTGCACATCTAGATCATATATTGTGAGTTGGCACTGCTTACCTTTTTGGTCATGCTTGACGATACTGAAGTGTAGCTTTCCTTGGCTGCCTTCATCGCTTCCAAGTTATTTTGCTGGATTCCTTTTGTTGGGTTTCCAAGGTGTAAGTTGCCTTCTTCCTGTTCAGTGAAACACAATGATATTGCATGTTCATGCGATTAATCAGCGAAGTGTGCCCAAGCGACATTTTCTGTGTTAGATAGAGTGACTCCTCTCGAAATTCCTAGATATGCTGGATCTTTATTAATAAGTTAACGAACAATCAACTGCAGCCAGATATGCCAGTGCGGGACAATCATAAAGAAACCTGATTGATTCCTTGGTGAAAATATCTTGCTAACGAGAGATGAAAGGAGAGATTTCCCAAAAGTAGGTGTAGGCATGACGGTGAAAGGTGTAAAACCTAATAACTTGTGTTGTGCGCTCAGATTGTGGTGGAAAATGCTGGAGGAGGTTGCACCCTTGATTTGCCTTAAAGGAGTTCACCACTTAAAAGTGGATGAAGACATACGTGTAGACCTTCAAAAACTGCAAAAAATGGTCTTTATTCTACTTCAAGAGCCCATGTTGTTCTTGAGATATAGTACTTCAAAATTATAGGAGATGCATCATGGAGTTAATTATGCATGATGTCATACATGAAAGCTGAAAATTAATTCATTTTCCTGCCT
>JAOBRC010311461.1:0-13299 GCA_027575255.1 Scolionema suvaense
CTTCTGGGTTAGCGCTTGATCAAGAAGAGCCCCTGCATTGTGATCTAGAGCTGCCAGTTGACAACGGGCTATCAACCAGCGGTATGAAAAATGGCGATTTTTCGGGCAATATTTGTTCAAGGTCATGGTAAACTTCAAGGTCACCGGTGTGTGAAAACTTTGTTAAGTGTTTCAAGTCTGAAAGCAGTCTCCTATCGAATACGATGGACTGAAGTGCTTCATAAGCAGGCGAACACCGATCATGCAGCAATTGAAGAAAACATCTTGGATAAACGCTCTGCCCCCACACGAAAAGCAAAACTGAAATAACGTAAGGAGTGACGACCAAAATACCACAAATGAAGAATTCTTATCAGGTAAGTCTTCTTGGACGAGCTGTTTCACTACGGCCTCATCGGCAGACAAATCAGTAGCAACCTCGTTATCGTCCTCATCTTCAGGTTGAAAATCTGAATCTGCTTCATGCATTGATGTATTGAGACCTACCTCTTCATATTCCTCATCGGTGTAATCGTATTGTATCTCATTGATGTCAAGACTGACCAGCGCAGTCATGTTGCAAGATATTCCAACCGATCGTGTTTTTACAACTAGCGGGCGATGTTGGAACCAACAGTGCGCATTTTGATCTTCTTGCACTTAGTCCGCGTGCTCATATCCCTCATAGTGCATGACAATGATGAAGTAGTTTGTACTTCCTTGGAGTAAAAACAAATTCACTTTCGGCAGCAGCTTCTACGTACTCAATGGCTTCTTGTACAAACTATGGTTAAAATAATCACAGTTCTGTTAAAAGTCTACCAAATTAAAGTGTATTCACGGTAAAGATTGAGAAGTAAATGGCCACCTCTAACAAGGATCTAGTATTGTGCTACATGGAATTAAATTATTGTACTATGTAACCTAACGTAGAACGACAACCGTTAGGTAAGCGCGCAACTCAAAGTTTAGCAAAACATGTTTTTACCTGTCTCCAAACAAGTTTAAACATATAGTGATACGGTCCAAAATTTGGAGAACATCAGCTCCAAAACAATTCGTGGTCTCGCAGTACTCTAAGTATTACCTTCATGCTTTGTTTTGGAGATTAAAATGACTATGACGCACAATATCGTTTTTGTTCCTCACGAATACGTCTTTCTATAGCAAAATCAAAGAGATTTTTACTACTACCACAGGTGCTAACAACTGTTTCGCGGCGTTCACTAGCTGCACGATTTGAAGGCTGTTTTCTATGGTGGAATAGAGTCGGGACAGCATCTTCGGTGAACTCCCGTCTTTTTTTGGTGCACTCTCTCCAATAAGCTCGCTCTGCAGAAAAAATATGGTAAGGAGAGTATTAAAATTAACGTGGGTTTAATTTCGTAGAAATGGTTGGGTAAAATCTTGGCTTATTGTGAGCGCGACCAGACTTGAAGTGTTTTTTTTTCGTTCCTTCACTTCAATAGACATTTCCAATTATTCTGCTTGCAAACTTTGCTCGAAAATTTGATGACAGATGAAACGTATCGCCTAAATAATTTAAAATGTACTTCAAAACAAATTTTTTACTTTAAACTCAACGTTGTTTTTGCTCCTTATATGAATACTTGAACGGGAAGGACTGTGAAATACTGATAAGATATATCGGTGAAACTAGCATGTTATCATAGACTGACAAACAGAGAACAGGTGTCGCAAAGAAAAATTTACCTTCAAATCTCGTCTGAAATATTTTTCTTCGAAATGCAAGGAGCAAATTCGGACTTTACTGAGAAGTGGCATGTCTTTTACGTCGCGCCCCAAGTTTCGTATCCATTCTTGTCGACGGGCTTTTGCCTTCTCAGACGGCAATCGATGCATGGATAAACCAGTGCCGGTAACTTTGTTGGGATCACTAGTATTTCTTTTGCAATTGACGGCTGCGCAGTAAACCATTTTTAAGATCGAGAAACACGAACAACAACTGCGTGACTTCACCTTCCGCTACAATCGGAAACTCTGAGACTCTGCGCTGATTTTGCGATTTCAATCTGTTGTCGTCAGTGACGTCACATATCCTCTTAGCAACGGCAGCAGAAGAGAAAAAATCCAATATGGCCACGCGTGGGATATGTTTCATCGGAATTTTTGCGTTTATTCCCAACAGGAACGGAAGGAAACAACTGACTTGTAATTTTTTTAGGGTGGTGAGTTCGAAAATGACATTTTTTAAATCTGTAAATCCTTCCTTTAAGTTTGCCTCCAACTCATGTTGAAGTTTCAGCCGTATGTATAGTTTCATTGGTTCTTATGATTTTAATTAGATGTACGATATGCAATTATGGACCTGTGTTTGTGCCCAGTGCTTGCTGAACCCCTACAATGTTTTTCTGATGGTAGGGCCTGTTTCGTCCAATACACCTTCAACTCATATTTAAGTCAAAGCCGCATAGTTTAATTCGTTCTTTCAATTTTAATTAGGCATACAGTATGCAATTATTGGCCGGTGCATGTGCCCAGTGCTTGCAGAACTCCATTCAGTATAGGTAATCTTTTCTAGTGGTAGGGCTTTTTGCTTTGTGATATCAAGGGTATATGTTCACACTTGAGTACGCCTCTGACTTATATTCCAGTATGACGTGCAGAGTCTGATCAGTTCTGGCAATTTCAATTAGGTGTACGGTATACAATCATGGGCCCATGCAGTTGTCCAGCCTTTGCAGAACCCCATTCTATATAGTTGACACCTTTTTGATGGTGGGGGCTGGTTCGTCATTGGCTGGGTGATGTCAAGTTTATATGTTCGCACTCAAATACACCTGCAACCCATAATCAAGGTCAGCGGCATACTATATTCAGAGAAAGTTTAGCAAGAAACACTTTTGTGAGGTCAAAAACTCGCGAAATCTTATGGATAAACTTAAACGAATCGGTAAATCACCAATAATTCGCGAGAGGGACTTTCGTGAAAGGAAAAAATGTTGCCTACATTAAGGTTTTCTATATCGCTATGAAGATCCAAAGAAAATCAGCATTGGAATGGATAAATTTTTGCGAAATTATCTTTTGGAAAAATTTGAAAAATTAACTTCTGCGTATGGGCGTTTCTGAACATTTTTGCGATACAAACAGGCGCAAACTCGCAAACGTTTCTCCGAATGAAGTAGTTGATCTGTTCAATCAATTTCAATTAGGTATACCGCTTGGAATTTTGAGCTTGTGTATGTGTCCAGTTCTTATGGAATTCCAATCAATGTCGGTAATGCATTTCTAATGGTAGGACCTCCTTTCTCCTTGGCTTTACAGTATACACTGCATTGCACTGATACGTTTGCATTCAAATATGCCTTTCACTTATATTTAAGTTTTAGCCACGATGTTTGATCCTTTCTTTCAATTTTAGCTAGCAGTACGGCGCGTAGTTATGAGCCACGCTACGAGTTCTGTGCTCGTCGAACTCCATTGAATACGGGTAATGTGTTTCAGCTTGTATGCTTGCGTTCAAATACTCCTCCAACTCATGTTCACGTTCTATACGCAGTATGTTCTTTCAGTTTCGATTAGTTGCTCGCCATGAACTTCTGAACCTTGGTTTTGATTTGCATACACCCATTTTACGATTTCTTTTGGAATGTTAAACTTAAGTGCACGTTCACGCTTAAGTATGCCCCATGTTTCAGCCGCTGTATTGGATCCGTTCCTTTAATCGTATTTAAGCCCAGTTGTATGCCCGGTAGATTCGGGGAAATGGGGACGCTTATATACAACGAATCCAATTAAGAACGTTTTTCATAGGACTTTCCTCTTTTACCGCATTAAAGGGGTTATACGTAGATTTTTTTTCTTCGAACTGAAGATCGAAATACGAACACCTGACTTTCTTACGGTCGACTCAGATCAAGGGAGTGACGAAGACATTGACATAATTTAGGAAAATAATTATATTTTTGTAGACTGTGGTATGTGATATGCAAACAAGAAAAAGAAAATAAGAACTTTCAAAATAATCTTATAGGCGCCCCGGCTCGATTAGATGCCCCTGCTTGATTAAACGCCGCCTTAAAAACTCCGGGCGCTTATTCGGTCATTTACGATATGCACATGGATACTAGATTCAAAATCTATGTTTACACTCAAGTATGCATCCAATTTTTACTCAAATTTGATCAGCTATGTTGGACAATTTTTTTTCGATTTCTGTAGTCTGTGCTTTACCCTGATCCATATTGAATGGGTAATATTACTTTTACTGGTTCTTTCCCTGCGGATCACATGCCTGGGAAGAAAAAATAAAACTTCACATGTTTTCCCTGTGTGATAAGTATCTTAGCTGAGCATAATTGAATAAAAAGTATAGAGTCTATACTGTACAGTCTTGTTGCAGAATGTGTGTATAGGCCTATTTGCTTAACTACTAAATGCTATTGCTGGCATCTTATAAGTTTGTTGATCATTGATATACATATAGGGTAGGACCTTGCCATATACTCATAGCTATATAGACCCATGTCCCTGCCATTGCCCTTTATCATATTTAATCATGTATAGGTCACATGAAGAAAGAACAAGAAGATTTCTTGCATAAAAATATAAAGCCATTCAGTATTGCTGATTGGGTACTAGCTACCTACTGCCTGATGTTTGATTGAGTTGGGAGAAACCACAACCCAGAGTCACAGTCCCAAAAAAGCCAATGAAAAACTTCTCCTTCTCATTGCTTATTTCGTGTCGCACAGATGTGGGCAAAACGATGCGTTTCGTTGCCCTCTGCCGATTGTAGTCTGCAGCGCACAACCGTCTTCGTCCTGTCCGCCATGATGTTTGTTTTTCTGAATTCCGCTTGTGACGTCATCAGCTGACTTCCAGACCGACAGTCTTCCGTGGGGCGAATTGTACAATTTGGATATCATTTTTGCCCGCCGTGCTCGCAAGTCATCTGGAGCTGATGGTGCTTCTTCTGGCATGTTTTACATGTCTATGGTGAACTAATTGTGCCATTGCATCATGTATGTGGATTGTGCCTATGAAGCAGGCGGCAAGGACGAGCAATTTCAGGCCGATTTCTATTCTGCCTGTCTTCTCTAAAATCCTAGAACAGGTTATGCATTAAAAGCTGCGCTTATTCATAGAAGCACGAAGAGTATTGCATGCCATTCAATTAGGTTTCAGGAAAGAAGAGTTACACAGACTATTGTTGAAGCCATTGAGAATAAAATGTTTACATTAGGTATCTGTATAGATCTGTCAAAGGCCTTTGATACTGTTGATCATGATATCTTACTAAACAAGCTATGGTTGCATGGAGTGCAAAACATGGAGTGTAGCAGGTTTAAGAGAATAATGTAGAGAATAATTTGTTACTATCGATAGAAAGTCCTAAACTACCTGTAAAATGCGGTGTTGTTTTTATTGTACCTCAATTATATACCCACATCAGTCAGCAATTTAGATGTGATCATGCTTGCAGATGATACAAATCTGTTTTTCTCATCAAGATATCTCAAAGCGTTTTCAGCATCTTGAATACGCAACTGAATTTGGTTCATGAATAGTTCCAGACAGGTAGTCTTTAAATGCTAATAAAAACCAAGTATGCCCTTCTTTGTGGTCGTAGAGAAAGTGCCGACCTCTCCCTTGTCTTGCCAAAACTTCTTATTGGAAGCCAGATCATGAAAAGGGATTCATCTGCAAATTCTTCGGCATAAGTATTGATGAAAATTTGAGTTGGCTAAAACATATCAGTACAGCAGAAGTAAAGATTTGTAAAAACATTGGCATCATTCCCTGATGCTGGAACATTCACTGATGTAAGTAAGGGCCATGAAAAGTTTGCACTCTGCTTTTGTGCACCTATACGTCGACTATGGCAACATTGCTTGGACCACAACCCCTAAGACTCACTAATGCACATCCATATGAAAAAATGTACTCGCAATATTTCCTATCCTGAGAGACGATCCCATTCCAAGCTGTCAGTGCAGAAAACCCTTGACTTATTCCAGACAAATGTTTATCAATTTATGTCCAAACATCAGAATGGGCTACTTACCTGAGTTTTTGCACGACCAATTCCACAAGAGTGACCATAAATGCAACAAACGTTTGTCAGTCTCTGGTCACCACGAGCAGAAACTACAATCACTTTTTAAGCAATCCACAATAACATAAGGGGCCCGTTCCCCGGGAATCGTTTTGATTGCCAAATCATTAAAGGCAGCTCATCACTTGACAGTTTCAAGTACAACCTGAAACATATTTTTCTGAGTAATGAAAAGCACTTCGTGTAATGCAAGTTTCAGTACTCCACTTTACTCACGTCTAGACTCTGACTGCTTGATGATTGCCGAGGGTATTTTGACTAGGAGTTACATGTGCGTGTAAGTGAATTCATCTTATTTCCATGATTTCTCACGTGGGAGATGAGATAGAATGCTCAATAGGAAGTTGTATCCTATGATCAGTGCCTTTATTTAGATATAACACTCATTTAATCCAACAGCTACCACCACTACTGCTCTAACACTTGATTCCCTCGTTTTGATAAGAGAATTGGGGTTTGGACGTCCTAATACCTATTTACCGGTTCTCTTAAACTCCTCTCTCAAAGAACGACCGAACCGTCATTTTCCCGCCTTTTGTCAATGGCGTCTTGTTGTTTTGGATACCCTATTGGCTCCAGTGTATCTAAGTTTGAAAGAATGAAGTAGCTCGCATTGAAGAGGAGATTTTCCAAGAAACGTAGTGGCTTTTGTGGGAGGCAACATGCAGTTGCTGCTGAGAATAATCCAGTAGTTCTCGATCATCCTGTTTCTGGCCCTTCTACTGCCCCACCACCTTTGGCATTGTCATCGTCTTTTCAGACACCGACAAAGAATTCGTCCAGAAACTTCCATATTGTCCGTCCTACAGAGTCTACTGCATCTTTAAAATGCAGACAGCTTGTCAACAAAAGGCGTGTAAAGATTCATTCCAGCTCTTTGTCACAGAAACTGGTGGCTCGTCTCAGACCCTGGATTTCTGAAGAGCATCAGACAAAAGGTTACAAAATAATCGATGTTTCCTTGTTACTTGACTGCCTAACTTCCCTTTCTGTTTGTGCAAAACGTGGAATAAAGCAACATTCTCATTGCGTATAGATTCAAAGCGTCGATGTGGTTTATCAGAACGGTTGAGTTTGTACCAGTTGTAATAATTCACAGGACTTTCAAACCAGCTCCAGGACAGGACAACCTCTGACATAAATCTGCGGTCTGCTTATGCGTCACACACATTAGGTAGGGAACGTCTTACTCAAGTCTGTGCAGTAATGAATCTTGTAGCACGGAAAGAAAACTTACGCCAATTTGCTCAGTCGTGTCATGGCGGATGCATCTGACAAACTGATTGCTCAGACACGTCTTGTGCGTCCTGACTGCATCGAAATAGATTATAATGGTGATGATGATGGTAATGGTGATGACAGGTGTTGTGTTTGTTTTATCTGTTCTCACTGGTGAAGTTTCAGATTATGAAGTAAAAGCAAAATACTGCCATGAATGCTTTACTCATAAATCTGACAACCAAGAACACTTTGCTTCCTGCTATGCTAAGCATAAAGATAGTTATTGTATAAACCATGAACGTTCATCAGATATGATGGAAACTGAAGGAGCTACTGATATATATCTGCGTTCCATAGCCAATAAAAAGTTGAAATATACCACTTTGTTGTTGATGGTGCAAATGCACGAGATGCATGTTATCAAAAATACGGCGATTCATATGTTGTTCATAAAGAGGAATGTGTGGGTCATGTCCAGAAGCGGATCGGGACTGCACTGCGAGAGAGTATAAAAGGAACAATAAAGATCATAACCTGAGTGATGGTAAACCAGTGGGGGGGAAGAATAGATTTACTGATGTAGTTATTGATAGGATCCAGATTTTTTATGACGATGCCATCCGTAATAATATGAACTTGACAAAATGTGGCACGTATTTGGGCTGTACTGTACCATATGGCTCGGTCAGACCAAGCTGACTTCGATGAGCAGCATCGCTACTATCTACGCGATAAAAAATACCTGATGTAAGTACTGGAAGGATCAGTTAGAAGGAACTAACCAATGCAAGGATGCCAAGGGGTCCCCTCCACATTTTTTAAAGAACTGACACCAATATTCAAACGCCTCACCGAGCCTGTCCTTCTCAATCGTTGCTTGCTGAGCCTGACAGAGAATCAGAACGAGTCAATCAATGGTGCGTATTGATCTATTTGTCCGAAAAACAAATTTTCTGATAGAAAAAAGGTGCTGGTGCACTTACCAAAGCCGCTATCCTGGAGGATGTTGGGTGTCATCTATGTCACCCGCAATTCGGAAGCAAAACAATGACCGCATCCACAGTGCGGCACGAAAAGTCAGCTTGAAACGAAGAATTCTGTGAAAAAAGAAGCGATCTGCTAAGAAAGCTAAAACAGACCAATCTTGGAGCTACATTTGTGGAGCTTTTGGGCTGTCAAAAGCACCAGACATTGACTTTGCAATCTCTGAATTGCAAAACAAATTGCGTGGCTGAAATCATGTTTATTGACGGCACTAAAACTGATACAATAATTGTGTAGCTTTCAAACTACGACTATGATCAAAGTTCTTCAGTTGTTATTATTTTTGTATATATTTATCATGTGTGTGTGTGTGTGTGTGTGTGTGTGTGTGTGTGTGTGTGTGTGTGGGTGTGTGTGTGTGTGTGTGTGTGTGTGTGCATTGTTGATGTGCACTTGGAAGGTATTGCCTGCATTTCATTTTTCCTGTGCATTTCTTTATTTGCAGTATTTTTTTCTAAAACTTGATTGTCACAGTCCTGGCTTTGAATGCGGCTCTCCCAATTCCTAACTTTTCATTTCCTTTGTTCCATTGAGTACATTGTTTACTATTATTGATCAGTTCTTTTTCGTGAATGTATGTCTTGATTGTTCTGGTGACATACTAGTAGTTAGCCAGAGCAGCTTTTCATGTTTCGCTAATGGTCTTGAACTTGTGCGCGTTTTCTGTCTTTTTGACCAGGGCGTAAATTTAGACGGGGTGGTGAATAACTCGTGGATTTTTTTCCAAAAAATTCTGAAATTTGACAAGGTAGTCTGTTAGACCATTTTGTGTTATCCGAGTGGGAGAAAAATTTTATTTCTATTTTTAGGTACTCAGTGGTTACCAAATTATGTTTTTGATGGTACCCCCAGACAGAAGGACAATAAAAGTTTTTTTATGTCATTCAGATCACAGATGTCTGCAAGATACACTTTGTGGCCCACCTTGAACTTCATAGATCATTTAGTTCTTGAGGTATCTTCTGCAAACTGTATTAAGGGGGTTATAGTTGTGACGTTACCCCCTGGATAAAATACCCCCAATTGTGACGCGATATGTTAAATTGCATACCTCATTTGATACTTTAACGTTTCACATGGTTGTTGTGCAATGTTATTATGTGATAACACTGATATGGGTCCTCATACCAGAATGTGCATTTTCTGCTTGTAAGGGTAACTGCTACCTTAAAAAACATTGACGGGAAAAAATCATTCATTTCCTTTTATTTATAATTTACTTCCTTTTATTTATAGTATTTACAGATCAGATTGTCTACTGAAGAAAATCAGAATTTCTGCCATAGTACGTTGTTTTTCACTTACAAAGCTTATAATGATCACGCAAACGTTTTGTTTGAGCACTAATAGTTGTTGAATGGCTGGCTATAGTATGTATGAGATATATTTAATTATTTTCATGCTAGTCAAGTGATCGGGGTGCAATTTGCTGACCCAGTCAGTAAAGTATCGTATATGTGAATCAATCTATTTAGGCTGACTTTTCCTGGGCAAACTAGCCTGGCTTCACGGGAGCTGTCACACAAACAAGGTAATTTCATGAATTTGAACAACAGGGTATAATATCTTCTACCACAACGTGACTTATCGATCCATTGTTTAGTAAGATAGACTTCTGAGGTCTATTGTCAATCATCTGCATCGACTGACTCTTAGTATCATCATCTTCATTCTCTGATTCAGCATCTTCGCTCTCTGCGTATTCAGCTTTGTTGTCACACTGGCAACAGTTATACCAACTGCAAGGCAGCTACGTTCTGTATTCATGCACACCGTTTTCGAACAACTGCATTTCGCAAACGCGACGGCAGCGTCCGGAGGTAGTTTCTGCCTGCACCGTTCAACCCGCATTTCATTGGCATTCATCAGTCGAATAGAAACCCTATACAAGCATTACCTGCCAAAAGGGAATGACAGCGATGTAATGAGGGTGACTTCTATAAACTTCCATAACATCCAGCTATCACAAATATAAATGTTACATTGCGAATTTTACACAGCAGTAATAAAGAAAGATAGTGTCCTCATTTCCATCGTAAGTTAGTCCCCCAAAAAAGCTTACTAAATGAACAGCATGCCCCATATATAATATGTATAATATATACTTTATACGTTGCCACAAAAGGCGTGATTAGGTATATATAGTATTCTGATAATCATTATCATTACTACAGTAACTAATTGACTATTGATTCCTGCCAAGTACCAGATCCACTCGAACAAAAGGCGGGTTGGACAAATAAAAAACTGAGTATAACAAAATGGCCGCCATTGTATTTTTATGATACATCAAGGTTTCTTCATAGGTTGACGCTAACAGATCTGATTCATCGCTTAGTATCTGAGTATAAGCAGGGAAAGGCCAATCGATATTATGTATCTGAATTTGGTAAAGAAATGTTTTACCACGGAATTGATAATAAATCTCCGTTTTGTATCTCGAAAGCCAAGCGACACCAAGCTAACACCTATCTCAAAAACCGCAGGATGTATGGGCAATAGTCAGCAAAGACCATTCAAGGCAACCAGGAGGAAAACTCCGCAGAGCATGCTGTACATGCACAGGTGGTCTATTAGGATCATGCAATTATATCGCAGGAATGCTATTTCGGATTGAAGCAGCAGTTCGACCTGGTATTGCAAATGCCTCGTGCAACAGCCAAATAAGTGCACGGAATTGACCCAGTGGATGTAAAACTTCAATTTCATTAAGGCCTGCAGTAGACGTTCTTGCTAACAAAGCCTGTTATGGTAAAGGTGCAGCAAGATCCCCACAAAAACGTCGTCAACCACGCGAATACTTCCTTACTTTCACAACAGCAACAAAGGAACAAGCAAGAAAAGAGAACGTACGAAAAGGTCTGTGAAGTATTTTGAAGGAAAATATTGACAACAGTTGCTTATCAGAAAATATGAAAAACAAGCGAGAGAACACACAGAAACCCATTTTAAAGATCCCAAGCTCTATTCAGGAGAGTGCAGATCAACTCACAGTAAACATTTCCTTAACTGAAGATGAGAGCATATGCAACTTTATCAAAACAATTCATGTAGCAAATCAACATATTCATCAAATAGAGAGCGCAATCACAAAACAAAGAACAACGGCCATATGGACTAACCACAGAAACGGACTAACCCATTGCCGGAGAATCGCAGTATCTACCCAGTCTGAGAGGCACTACATCATGTAAGAACTTGGAACCACCAGGAAAGAGGTTATATTTTTCATTATCAAATTCAGAGTTGGTGCCTTTCATTTGTCTTAGGGGCAGAGGGAGGGGGGGATCTTGAGAGTCAAAATAGTTACATTTCATCAAGGCCTTGATTTCAATTGGAAGAGCAAGACCACTGAAAAACTGCCAATAACAGAAGAACACCTAGTAAATGATGAACAGCTCTTGCTTGTCTGATAAACATAACTGAATAACTTCATTGAAAAATGAACCGAAGCACAACATAGATGAATCGCATCAGCACTTTGACATGACAGGAATACAAGGGTGAATCATACGGAACAAATACAAAAACCAAATGCATTTCTACATATCACAGATAAAAATTGAATTAAATTTCATTTAACAGGTCATCCACTGGGTCCAACATAACTATACAGTCGAGAACGCAGAGGTCACCTAGAATCAGTACAATATGAGGTTCACCAAGAATCAGTTCTGCCAAATGCAGTACGTATTTAAGTTAAACAATTATTTTCTCACAGAGAATACTTTTTCAAAAGCTCTCTGAGGGAAAACTGTCATGTTCTCAGGGTCCTACCGTCAAACATTGTTACTTGCCAGGGTTTTCAAGGCCATACTACAACATGCAGGGTTTTATGAACTTTACGGTCTGCTAGACACCCGGAGGGACATAAATAACACAATTCTCTTTCAAACAGCAATCAAGTCTATCCATATTCAGTCATGAAAAACCAACGAGAATAATGTGAGTGAAAAACAGGCGTGATCAGCATCCAGTGAAAATCAACTTAGAATCTTTCAATCACTGCAAATACTAATCTACAGTATGCTGTCGCGTCAAATTTAAACCCTCTCAGATCCTCCTCCGTGATCAGGTCTTGTAATGCCAAATTTCTACATGTATTTAACTTTGGTTGCTTTTTGAGCGTATGCCTGGGCAATTTCACTATCCGGGAACATCCACTGGTATTTATCATTGTCATCAGCGGCAGATCTGAAGAGCGAGCGAATGACGTCCAGGCAATATGCTATATACTATATACAATATACTCTGCAGTGAGAACCTGATCTTCGGTTGATAGTTTCAGGCCAACCTTGTCCAGGATTTTTAGTGCGATATATCCGCTATTTCCAGTCTTGAAAAAGGTCGTTTGATTATGCCTTTTCTTTGCACTCTCTTTGTGGGTTTCCATTTCTTGTTGGCGTTCTAATGCACTCACTCCACCTGATATATTCAAGGTTTTACCACAAACAAAGCACTATGCCTTGTGCCCATCATGCTTGATCTTTTTGACCCAACAGAATGTCTTCTCCCAGTCCTCTTTATAGTTGGTTTTTCCCATTTTAAAACTACTAAAGGAAGAACACAGTTACCACCTTCAAACAGTGCCTGATGTTCACGTTTATGAAAGTCATTTTTTCATAAATGACTTCCTGTCTTTCTAAAACCACATTTCTTAAGATTAGGAAATATGCTATGTAACTTTGACCATTTTAGGTCAACCTGGAGCAGCCTTCTTATAAAGATTTCTGATAGATCAATCTTGGAAGTAAGACTCTTTAGTTTCAATGTGGCCATAAGATCTAGCATGCTCAAACTGTCTATACATCTAAAAGCAAGTCTAGTCTGCTAGTCAAGACATCATCATAAGCCTTTAATCACCTCAGAATGATACTAAATTAATCTTTATATGATTGATGAAGATAGGAACAAGACACCTAAGTGTATTGAATGACAATACGAGAAGTAGAATTTAACGCAGGAGTAAAACA
>JAOBRC010311572.1:0-13298 GCA_027575255.1 Scolionema suvaense
ACACCGTTTTGTAGGCCCTGTTATGACCTTTCGAACCATGTACCATTTGTCCAGGAAAACATAACTGGGGGGAACTTAGAGCTCGTAGAAAGTCAAATATATCAGTTTTTCCCACTTTTGTTTACTGCTTCGTAGCAGGTGGTACGCAGGTCGTGTCTTACTTTTGGCTCTTTCAAAAACTTGCCAACTGGTCTCAGAAAAACATACACAAGAAACAAACTTTGAGCAATTCACTGGTTAGCTGTAATGTGCAGCTGAGTTAATAAGGCAGAAATGTTTTCCAAGGGTTAACAGTATCCTTAACGTGTTCAGGAGGGAATCAAGATTCCAGGGGGAGTCGAAGCACTGTCCACAATAACCTACTGTAGAGCAGTTGTTAATGGTGACCCTACTCATAGCTTAAAATTTTCTTGGCGCAGCAGGCCTCTATTACTTGCACCATGCAATGCTTGTAGGTGTTTGTAGTTAACTTAACCAAAAGTGTGAAGCTGGGTCCGAATTAGAATTCGAAAATAGGTTCGCAGTTTTTACATTATGCAACTGGGGGTTCTAGGGCGTTGTGAGCCCCCCTGGCGGGTCCTGGGCAGAGCCCGGAAGCTTTCGCTATTAGAAGTCTCTTTGCACCCAAATTAGCTTAAATTGAAGTCAAAAGCTAGATAGAAAGAAGCTTACGAAATCTATTACCAAGCATAGCATAGTGCAAAGCTATCCTTATCTAGTTAGAGAGTTATCTAGTGTCTAGCTATAACTTTTGGTAGTGGGTTAACTAGCTACCCTGTACCTGTATTTACCAGCAACTGTCCGCCGTTTAAGCTCTGTCAACAGCCGCAGCTAGTGTGTAGGAAGACACCAAGCTAATGTCCATGCAAAGTATAGTTCATTCATGCACAGTTCCTGATACAGTTTCTGATTCCTGATGCGCTTTGTTCTGATGTCGCGCAACGCTGTTTTTCTCCTCTCTCCTTGAGCGTTATCTGTCAAAGCACGTCCAAGCTGCCCTGATGAATATTTCGAAAATTTACAGACCAGATTCCGGAGACTAGATAAGCCAACGAGTTTCCAAAGTCACGGAAAGAAGCTATGCGGCGGGGGATTATCAATTATGTGCACTTGTTTTTTGTCCACCGTATTAAATTTACGAACTGTTGACGAAGTTTTTTTTGTGGCAATAGTTAAGACCTACATACCGTCACATGTAATGCACAGAATTTCACGCTTTTTGCCAGCAAACCATTTTGGTCAAACTTTTCTCCGGCAGACGGAAGCGATGATGCTTGTTATTTTTAATCGTCTGCAAAAGCAGTAAATTGATAATTACTTCATGAAGGATGGGATTTGCAACAACCCTGCTAATGGTGATGATTAACGCCGAATATCGCTAATGCTTTGTTAATTCCTAGAGATTTTCTAGCCGTGTCGAGATGGCAATCGATCATCAAAGGTAGTTCTTGCATTAAACTGAAGCTATTTTGTAATATTAAAACATCATCTAAAGAGTTAGTCGTATGCAGTGGATATTTTAACGCCGAGCGATCGTTGCAGATGATAGCCACAACCTTTCCATCTTTTAGGGTTTTCTCCAATTCACACTTTAGAGAATCCCCCCCCCCCCATCTTCGCACAGTTTTTTCACTTGCCTTTGCATCCACTCGCACGTGCCACTGAACCAAGTGCAATGAAACATGAGCTTTTAGTGTAGCAGCTCATTGGAATTGCGCCATAAGATTCCATTTCACGCAAAGCGACAGCAAAAATAGACAAAGAAAAGAAAGATCAAGTGGTCAATGGGAAGATGAGAGATTAGGCGACATGCAAAATAAGTCGGACGCCAGATACCAAGAGACCAATTATAACAAGAGTATTAGCAGACAATTCGTTGATGATAATTCTGTGGGAATAATGAACAAATTTTATCATGCAGAAATCACAGTATTAAGCTTCGCAATTTTATGTACGTTCACTTGAATTTGCTTCGCAGTTTGGGGAGTATGCGGCAATTGCTTCGCAAATTGCGAACTGCGAGCGGCTAATTCGTACCCTGCCAAGTTTTTTCAATTAGAATTATTGTAACAGGAGTAGCCGTAACACAATTGAGTTTATGTTCGCTCAGTTTCGTACACGAAGGCCCAAGGGGGTGGAGATCAACACATCCAAAGACTTTGGGGGGGTTAAAATTTCAGGGGTGTTGGATCCCCAGTACCCACTATGTTATCGCAATGTGCAAAAGAACAAGATATGGCGGTGTATGAAGTATCCTAGTTTTGGCATCTCCTTTGTTCACGTCTGTCTCGGTACGATCGTTTAAGTCAGGCTCGTGTTTCTTTTCTTTTCCACCTTCGATACATCCAGATTATCGACAACCTTTAACCTTGTAAGAGGAGTGTAATCACTCTCTGGAGACCGAGTTTCTCCCTATGTAACCCCTACCTCGAGTAGCGTCACTCATGACCTTCGTCGTGTGTTTTGTTCATCTCGTAACGTCAGATCTGCATAGATGCTTCCGCCATTCTCATCAATAGTGATCCCCACTTCCAAAAAATCCGAAGTTTAGGCACCGTGCACCAATGGGGTATTGCGTAAGGGTGGCTTGTCTACATTTTTAGCCTTTACATCTACATATGTTATGTGTTGGCAATTTGCGACAACACGGCGGTGGAGCTTTGCTCATATTCATCATAAGTGTTTGCTCTGTTGAAAGGATTTAACTACGCTTTTGTGTGATAAAGATCAAAATGTACCTCCTATTTACAAATCAAATATTTACATGCTCACATTGGCTGACTTTGGTTCATGCTAACTTGCATTAGTTAGTTTGCACAGTAGATGTTCATGATGCCCTCCAAGAAAAGCGGGGATTTAATCATGGCATATTCTAGAAGGGCAGGGCATGCATTCGATTTCCAGAAAAAAAGGGCAGCTTTGTTCATGTTTTTCAAAGGATCTTATTGTTTTCATCCTCGAGGGGCAGCCTGTTGCGATAGTCGATAGCAACATGCGGCTAAAATAACCCCTGTTAATATCCTTTAAGGGCCTTAAAAGAAGTGGTACGACTGCGTCAAAGAGCAACCTATATAACCTTATATGAGTGTAGCTGTGGTATGAGACAGATACAATGTAGGTCTGAAGCAATTTTGTTTAAAGATTATCGAAATGTCTGCTTTTGAAAATAAATCGTATCTAAAATAATTTTGGTGTTAGCGTTTTAGTTAGTGATATTTTCATCCACGAAAATTATGAAGTAATGCTGCCCATGGGTAGCCCATCCAACTTCAAGTCTTTTACATGAGTTCACAGGTACATGTCACCTTATGTCCCTGTGGAGTTCTTTGGCCTGTAGCTTTGTAAATTTAAAATGTTATGTTTTGCTTTGAGAAGACGATCTTCAACATTAATTAACATGGCCGATGAAAAACCCTGACAGGTAAGAACTGCTAGGTGAATGAGTGCTGGGATGCACAGAATTGTATTTTGTGCCGGCCAATTCAGTTCCAAATCTTAGAACCTGGATATAAAAGAAATTTTTTTATTGCAGCCTTGCTTTGCTCTCGCACTGCCATGTTCCAATCGACCCTGGAAACTTGAGCACATTATCCTCTGTGGACAGTTCAATTTCAACTGTCAGCAAAATGCTGCAGAAATCCTTCTAGTTGTCATAGACGAGTTGAAGGACTACTCAGTTCTTGTGCAGGACACAATCACAACTTATATATGCATTGCAACATCTTGTGACCCTTGGTGCTTGTCACGTTTGGCTGAGGAGAAACACAACGTTCTCTCTGTCTCACTAGCCACGGATCTACAGACCTCTATTCCTATGTTGTTCGAGCCGTAGGCTTTATCAAGATCTAACATCTGCTACTGCCTACGATACGAGCAGCATACATCCATACTATCCCATACCAAGGAAAATCGTTTATAACGGCAGGCTCTGTCCTTATTCTTCACATGGATACTTGTTTCAGCAATAGTAATTTACTTGTCAAAGCCGGTGACGTGTTCTGATGAGAATCACTCTTTCTATGCCAACTGAGGTTGACGAGGCTATCTCTTTCAATGCAAAATATACACTTGCTGCAATCATAAACCATAGCGGCTCAGTTCGTGGAAGTGGCCACTATTGGGCCTTCGAGAAGTGTGCAGTGATGCGTTTGTCAACACATTGAGCTTATGTGACATCAGCAATGGGTCTTTGTGCCTGTTTCTACTCATGCTATATGTGAGCTAGCTCTTGTTTCGTTGGGAATTTCACCTTTCATCTAAGGCCGTCCTTAAAAAAATTTGCGTTTCCGGTTACCCGGCCAGTCATGTTTTGTGACAGAAAAAAAAGTTTTCCGATCGGTGGAAGCATTCCTTTTTTAAAAATTATTCTTCTACTCTCCATTTTTATTTCCACACGCAGGTGTCCAGAGCATAAGCTGCCTCACACAAAGTGCAGGTATGTAAAATGCTTTGTGCGCCTTCGTAAATGCATGTGGTATGTTGAGTCCAATTTGCCCTGTTCTGCATTTTACACCTCCTTCCACGCATGACACCCATGCTTGCGTGTCTTACAATGCAATGATCTTCAGCAAGCCACAAAGTTTCTTCCAGTAAATTCATTCATAGCAATTTGGTGTCGGCAAGAACGTGTATGAGGTGGATGAGAAAACTTTGCACCTAGCAGGATGGCAGGTAGGTGTAACTATAACTTCCAAAGCCAGAATGTATATTTAGTAGATACAGTTAACTTGATAGATAGGTTTTATCTGAAGAAGCTTGTATACAGGAGGAGCATCTCTTCATTACTTGTGGCAGCAAAACCTCGTGTTCGGATGTAGCTAGCTGCCTTGCACGCAGCGATATCTGTCACTTATGTTTGTGCCCATTGTTGAGCCACATTTCTAGGTTACTTAGTATAGCGCGCTCACTATTGTCTGAGCCTATTCAAATTGCAACTGATGAGATTCGTGCTCTCTTGCTTGTAATGTTATCTCAAGGGGTGGAGAAGTACAAATGTCTGAATATTGAATCGTTAATGACAGGCAAATCATACAAGAGCAAACAGAATCCCCCTGGCGAGTGATGAATAGGGCTATTGTACATTTGGGCTAACCCCATGCAATTCCAGTCGCAATGCGTGAGCCAAAGTGCCCTGGTCTCTCTCTCCTATCGTTACTGCTGAAGTATTCCCCATGTGCGAACACGATCAGTAACAGGACGGAATATAGGAATTAGAGACTTTTCTAGTCTACCAATGTGTGTGAATATGCAATCAATTTCTGTATAGTTTGTTGCTGGTGCAGGCACTTCATCCGTGTAAGCTGAGTGTTGGTGCTATTGAACATGTTTAAAGCTACTTCCAAGTCACAAGTCCTGGTGCTCGTGTTTTTTTCCTGCTGATAGCAAATTGATTTTGGGTCATCTTTCTGAGTTGATATTTGTAATACCGAAATCAAGTGCCTTTTGATTGTCTTGAGGGGGGTTCAAAATGTTGCTAGCTGTCCTGTTTATCAACAGAGCATTCGTCCTGTTAAAAGCAGAACGCAGCAGGTTAGCCTGTTGTCCTCTGTCCTCCCTCCACCTAAAAATTAGCATTTGTTGTGATGTCATTCAATCCACTTCTGTGCTATGTGATTTCTTCTCATGGTACAAGGTTGTAATAAGGTATGGAAGCAAAAGTGCCCAACACCTCATGAGAAGAAATTCATCAATTCCCTCTGAAAAAGTCAGAAAGACGTTGGATTGAGGGTGGGGTTATGGCCTAGAGGGGCCTGTGATCTAACACGTTTATTGTCCTGACAAAATCGTAAACTGAACAAAGAAGAAATTGAATTATGAAAAATCTGACATAGACTTTCAAACTGATAAAAGCCTTAAATACCTGATCAAAAAATTGTGACACTTATCCCATTTTTAGTGTCTGTTCCCATTCGTTATTAATGGTCTGCTAATTAGACAGAAAAAAACGCAATTTCCATCGTTTTGTGCAAAGAAATGTGTCTGCTAATTGGATTGTCCGCTACTTGAGTGTCCGCCTTTTAGAAAGTTTGTTTATAAGGTTTTGACCAGAGCACGATCAGGGAAATAACAGGGTTAAACATATCTGGATTTTGAGCAAAGTCTGGAAAAGTCTGGAAAGTCTGGAATTTTTCTTGATGTTTTAATATTTCAGAATTATGCCTGGAATTTGTCTGGAAATTTCATGATTATAGTTTTACATAATCATGATTCTGACATGAAAGTTTAGAAGGCGGTGCATATTTCTGATAAATGTTATCCATATTGATGCATTTTAATTATTTATCACCAGGGAGTAACTCGCTCCCCCATCATATGCCATTGAAAAAGCCCATAGCAAATAGGGTCAAAATTATATATATTTGAATGCCTTGTTTCGTGTTATAGCTGGGAGTATAGTATTGATACCTCCCATTTTCGCCAATGGCATCCAAATACTATTGGAAAAACGACACAACTTTTGGTCCGTATTTCGGAAACTCAAAATTGTCTGATCTGATTGTCTATTGTGATCTCCTTTAGTGTATTAATTTATTGCAGCAAAAGTTTGTGAAATTATTACACATGATGACAGGGTTCATTTTTTGGTCACACTACAGCATCTAATTTTCTGAAAAAATTTTCTGATTGGCTTTCTTGGCTTGCTCTGTCTAAACACGTTCAAGTTTCTGTGGATGGGCTGAGTGAAACTGGACGTTTTTAGATGCTATTAGAAAGCAACGAGAGGTAGCAGATTTATATTTTGTTGTAATTGATTGTTGCTGCGCTTGATGTTGTAATTGATTGTTGTTGCACTTTACATTATAATTGATTCTTGCTGCAGTTCATGTTGTAATTGATTCTTTCTGCACTTCACTTTACAGTTGATTCTTGCTGCACTTTATGTTATTGTGGATGCTTATTGCACTTCATGTTCTTATTGATTCTTGCTGCACTTCCTTTTGTAATTGATTCTTATTGCACTTCATTTTGTATTTGATTTTGCTGCACTTTATGTTGTAGTTGATTCTTAACGCATTTCATGTTGTAATTGATTGTTGCACTTCATGTTGTAATTGATTTTTGCAGCACTTTATGTTGTAGTTGATTCTTATTGCACTTGATGTTGTAATTGATTGTTGTTGCACTTTACATTATAATTGATTTCTTGCTGCACTTGATGTTGTAATTGATTGTTGTTACACTTTACATTATAATTGATTCTTGGTGCACTTGATGTTGTAGATGATTCTTGCTGCACTTCACTTTACAGTTGATTCTTGCTGCACTTTATGTTATAGCGGATGGTTATTGCACTTCATGTTCTTATTGATTCTTGCTGCAGTTGATTTTGTAATTGATTCTTATCGCACTTCATGTTGTGATAATTTTTGCAGCACTTTATGTTATACTTGATTCTTATTGCACTTCATGTTGTAATTGATTGTTCTTGCACTTCATGCTGTAATTGATTCTTGCTGCACTTAATGTTGTATTTGATTCTTATTGCACTTCATGTTGTAATTGGTTGTTGTTGCACTTCATGTTATAATTGATGCTTCATCAAAAAGTTACTGCGGATCAATTTTTTTTTGTGATAAGAAGTTGCGGCAGTTCAGTTATTTTTCTTATAAAAGCATTGTGTGCAGAGGTGTCCCATCACCACCTTAATAAATCTCCCCTTCCCCTTCTTGCCATCCTCCCCCTTTTAAAAATTTTCCATTCCCCCCTTTCGCGACGTTTTCCGGCTCCATAAAAAGTTCTGATTTTCCATTGTGTGCAGGAGGGGTCTCATTCTGTTTCAAGAGAGACTATGCTGCCATAAAGTGGCCATAAAGTATTTTTAGAATCATGTTTATGAAAACATTTACATGTTTTAGATCTATAACTTAAATTGTTCATAGATGACCATATGTTTGCATTTCCCCCTTCTTACGACATCCCCCCCTTTTGACCATCCTCCCTTTTTACAAAAAATTTCCTATATCCTTCCCCCTGTTGGGCATTTTTCCGAAACTCTATCCCCTCTTAAGAAAGGGGAGGGGGGTTCGCACAATGAAAATGTCATGGCAGATCAGTTGTTTTTTTTCATATGTCCTATAAAATGATGCCTGTCCTTCTGTCCATCCATCACCAATGCATTTTTCCGGATAACTGCACAATGAATTTTTCTGAAGGCGACAATCCGTCATTGGTGAAAAGTGATCGAGCCAGAATTTGGAAAAAAAGTTTACGCACGTCCAAAAATTTTTTCATGGTGTTTTCCTAATATCTCAAGAACACTTCATTGGATTCTTATCATTTATGGTGTGAATAATAAGGGTAACTCTGCGCATGTTTTGATCTATTTGCGGTATCTCCTGAGAATCTCGTTTGTCTTGCAGGTGGCAATTTATGTCCACAAATGGGGATTTTCAGTGTTTTTCCCAAATATATGAAAAACTGTTCATCTGATCCTTGTCATTTTTGGCGTGAATATTTGCACATGCTATGAACCATACGCCTTGTCTCCAGAAGATCTAGTTTGGCTTGCAAGTGGCAATTTTTGTCCAAAAATGGCGTTTTTCATGGTTTTTACCAAATATATGAAAAACTTTTCATCCTGGTTCTTGTAATGTTTGGTGTGAAGATTTGGGGCTACTCTGCATATATCATGAACCGCGTGCCTTGTCTCCGGAAATTCTCGTTTGGCTTGCAGGTGGCAATTTACATCCAAAAGGCTGTTTTTCATGGTTTTTTTCAGAATAGGTCGAAAACTTTTCATCCGATTCTTGACATTTTTGGTGTGAATGTTAGGGGCCACTCTGTGCATGTGATAAATCATATGGGATGTCTCCTGAGAATCTCGTTTGGCTTGCGGCTGGCAATTTAGGCCCAAAAATGGCAATTATTAGGATTTTTTGTAAAATGTCAAAAACTGTTCTTAGGATTCTGGTCATTTTTGGTGCGAGTATTTACAGTAAATCTGTGCGTGTTATGAACCATGTTCTATGTCACTGAAAAATCTCTCTGTGTTGGAAATTGGCTACTTTGTTTTTTTTTCAAACATGGGATAAACGGTTGGTTGATTCATTTTTTGGCATTTTTTGGTGTGATTCTTTTGGGCAACTCTGCATATCTTATAAACCATGTGCCATGTCTGGGGAAAATGTCGTTAAGGTTAGTCTTGGGATGGTGAAAGTCGCTATTTTCAGGTTTTTTACAAATAATTATCTCCAAAATGACTCTTCTTGTTGTCCTCATTCTTTGGCTGGATCTTGAGGCAGCTTTCTCTATGCGGATCCATGCCTTATATCCTGGGAATATGCTATTCAGCGTGCAGGTTGCAATTTATGCCGATATTGGCTATTTTCAGGGTTTTTTCACAATATTTCCACAACACTTTATCAGCTGTTTGTTATTTGTGACATGAATCTTTTGGCTTATGTCTTATCCCTTTCTTTGATCTTAGACAGAGATTCTCAATTGATTTGCGGGAGTCCACTAATTATGTGACTTGTCTATAGGAGTTCACCACAAATCAGTTATCTTCGATAAAAGTGTACCGCAGATCAGTCGTATTCTTCAATAGAAAGTTACTGGTAAATCAGTTCTTCTTTCATATAGAAAATTACAGTAAATCAGTAGGTTTTTCGTAGAAAATGTTATGGCAAATCGGTTGTATTTTTCTTGTAAAACTTATGGCAAATCAGCCGTATTTTTTTTGATGGCAAGAGGAATTAAAGAATTGGAGTATGACTAGCAAAAGAGTAAATCTAGCCCACAATTATAGCAGGGAGTCCTTAAAAGTGGCGATAAAAATTTCATGTTTGGCGTTTTTCATTGTGAACAGTCGGTGTGTCAGTGCATTTATGGCAGAACATTTTAAGTGGAAAACAGTAGAAAAATGTGCTCAATGTGTAGGTGAAAGATCGGGGTTGGTAGGATAACTTACTGCCTTATCTTCCGTATTAGATAGAAGCTCCAATAGTGTTTTAGTAACGATGTCTTTAACCATGTATCACAGATACATTTACGGAACTTTTTGTTTTGCTCTGGTTTCGTGGCCACCTCATTCATTGACACCTGCTCTGGCATTGTGTCAACCCTATCAATCTCTGCACAATTTTGCAAATTGTGCTAGAAAAGATTCTTCAACTACTGTCATTGTTTTAGGAAGTTGGCGAGCTGCAAATGAAGATGACTGACCGTGTGATCTCCCTGTTGTTCTGTAACAATTTGGTTGAAGCAATTTATCATTATGACTGCTATCTTCTTTGCTGTCCTGGTCAGTTTCATCCTCAATCTAACTACTTCCATAGGCAATTGGACACAAGAAACTCAATTGACTGAAAGCTCAATTTTACTGTGAAGGTCGTTCTCCTCCCTGAATTCTCATATTGGAAGACTTTTGGAGCTTATGCTCAAATTTGAACTTAAGATGTCAATTATTGCTGGTTTATTTATTTATTGCTGGTGTCTTGATTGATGTACAGTACTTTTTTGAGTCAAATTAACTATTTTGTGTTTGTGTCCTTGTAGCTCAGAATCTAAGTTCATGCTGCTTGAACCTGAATTGGAGGAGGCCTTCTGTGTTTCCAAAGATTCACAAACTTTTTGCGGAAAGTATGAACTTCCTGCATAGATGGTTTGGATAGATTTCCAGTCAGTATTAGATTGACATGCTTTCGGTGCTCAGTTTTAGAGTCTATTCAAGATTCAAGTTTCTAGCGGAAGCGGAAGCTGAGTTTGAATGAAATTTCAGGAGCAGAAATCATTGGGTGGAATAAAAGTTCCTGACAGAAAGTTCCGATGTGTAGAAACCCACCTTTTCATGATGAAACTTTCGGTTTTGGTTCCGCAATACATGCTTTTCCACATCAGCACCAGGCTTGAAGACTTGCTCTCCATTTAGGAATATCTTTGTAATGGGCTTTTTTAAAATCGTCTCCCAATTTTGTACTCAAGATTTTGATTCATATAGGGCAGACATTTTTCTCTTGGTGGCTGCTCAGGCCGCTATAAAAAAATTCTTTTTTCCGGTATCCCGGAAAGATTTGGAACCAAACTGGCCGGGCGGAAAACATTTCTTTTTTGTAAGTTTTACCTCCATGATCTGCCTGCTTCGGTGGTTTCAAAAGTAAGCGGCAGGTGGCTCAACTGGACTCCTATTTTCAAATATTCTAGTGTATGTGCCGGCTACTTTCCTAAATCAGACTACGTAAGAAAGGAAACAATGGAAATATTAAGAGTGTGAGCCTCCTCCTTCATGCTGCAACCTGAAAGTCAGAAAACTTTTGAAACCCCTGCTACTTCCGTTTGCTCCTACTGCTGACTTGTTGATAAGAAATTAAACTGTTTTTCTGGAATCAATGAATTGTGGCTCCCTGAACCCACTAACTGTTCTGTTGGAGATCGCACGCTGGGATTTTGTCTCGTCAGTTAAATTGAGAATATCTACAAAGAATGAAGGTTAGCTGGCTACATAGTTGTTTTGGATTTAGTTGGGAAAATATAGAATACAATCCAGCATGCATTCCTCACTTGGTGTGTCTATAGACATGCAACTCTGCACCTAAAATACTGAAGCACAGAAAATACAATTCTGTATCTCCCAACACCCCTTCACTTTGCGTCTTGCTTGTCACGGCTTTTCATTGGCCATGTTGAACGCTGAAGATCGTCTTCTCAAAGCAAGAGATACCATTTTGGATTTACTAAACTCCGCAGGGACACAAGGTAAAGCCTTGTGTCTATGATCATATGTAAAAGAGCTGACGTTGCATGGGCTATCTGTTCATGGAAGAAAATATTTTCATGGAAGAAAATAATGCTAATAGCTAAAATGCTAGTAACACAAGAATTCTTTTAATCACGATTTATTTTCAATACCAGATGTTTCAATAATTGTCTATAAACAAATTACATTGTATTTACATTATATGCTTCTCACGCCACAGCTATGATCATATGGACTTGCCCTCTGACCTGTCATTCTAGTTCTTGAAAAGTTTTAATGTATTATTTGTAGATTACTTTTGTTTGTTAGCTTACATAAAAATAGTGCTAAAGTATTTTACTTTTAGAACTGTGTTTTACACGCTATCCCTGTCTAAAGCATATACAAGGGCATTAAATCCCCGCTTTTCTTGGAGGGCATGGTGAACAAATGCTTTACAAACTAACTAATGCAAATTAGCTCGAACCTCAGTCAGCAGATGTGAACAGGTACATGGGAGGTGCATTTTGATCATTATCACATAAAAGAGATCAAAGTGTCTGCGCTTTTGTCGTCATCTGATCAAAGCTCCGCAGACTGTTTGGAAGTGAGGATCACTATTTATTGATGAGAATGGTGCAAGCAAGTTTTAGTGGCGTTACGAATTATATTCTCGGCCATATCTTGTTCTTTTACACCCTGTGATAACTTTTCGCAAGAACCCGTGGCAGCAGTGCTGACTCCTGGTATGGATCTGAAATGGCTGCTGGAGTCTCAGACGATCAATCGCTATAGAAGAGCTCGCTTAACAATCGTATACATGAGGTTTAAACTAAGTATGGGTAATAAATAATAGTGCACCAGTCTTCAAGATAAAGAATGCTTCTTTGCCATTCTATAAAATTTCTAAAGAGATAAAACAGAGCTTGATGTTGCATGGCATTAAGACCTGCAGCCGGCACTTTGACGAAAATATTTTGACTGGCCACGCAACTGGAAACAAGCACTTTTTTTGCCTGTGGCCTCATCGCGACACTCAACTTATTGTTTCTTCTTTTTCAATACTGATGAGAGTGTGGTTGTATTTAGTTATGTCCTGTTTTTATGTTTCAATTTTTGACAATTTCATCATTTCCTTGTGTTCCTAACCATGTTGAATGAATATTTAATGGGTAAGGAATTATATTTCATGGATTGATCCAGCATTCTCCATTAAAAAGATTCCGTTGTGCCACAGGAAATAGCATAGAGATCGTAAATGAGTTTTTTTTCTATTAGCACATAGAATTTTTGGCTTGTTTTTCAAATTGCGATCAGCAGATCAAATGTCTTGCTGCAATTTGATTGCTTCTGAAATGCTGTTTTCAGATTTACAGATTTATATAGTTGTTCTACGTTCAAGCTTCTCTGTGAGTCGCGTGCGATCGCACGCGAACGCCGTTGCACACGCCATCCGTTACTATTGCGTGCGAATCCATGGCGCGCCATTGCACGTGAAAAGTTTATCATCGTACGCCAAAAAAAAATTTTTTTTGAGATTCCTTGCAAATCTCACGAATGTCCTATTTCAGATGTGCCTTCCTTATTACCTTTGTTATGGTCGACACCCCAAACCAGCTGCAGA
>JAOBRC010311683.1:0-13298 GCA_027575255.1 Scolionema suvaense
AATTTCTCAGCTGTCAAGAGGGGCGCTCATTTGAGGGGGGCGCTCATTCAAGCCGGGGCGCTCTTTCAGATAATTACCGTATACCAATGCATTGTAAGATGGTCAGAGGGCACTAATCTTTGTAGCAGACATCTCCAAAAGTGTAAGCTTAGCTTTTGGATTTACTTTTCGTCACCACATGTAGCCAATATTAGGTACATGGCCTGGTGATGTACTATAGTTGGACTAACAAGTGCATGTTTCTTCTGGTTGGTCTGATACGATATTTCCTCCCAGCTCAACTGCCTAACTTATGGTATTACTTGTTTGTACAGCTCAGTCGTCACACGTGCTCCTTTCTTTAATTTTTATTCAACTGTTATATATGATTTTTGTGGCATCTTTGCGCTCGGCCTTAGGTTTTTCACCTAATTACAGCTTGTTCTAACTCGCTACTTCATTTTATGTTTTATTTTACCTTTGTTGCTCTTTAGCTCGCCTTGATCGTCCTACCATAGTCTGTTATTGCGCTCAAGAAACTCCCTTTCACTTTCATTTGGGATACACTCTTTTTTTATAAGAATCCTTTTTTTAAGAATCGTACCAATCGTAATCAAGAGACTTGGGATAACCATACCAGAGCAAAATCTACGATGGCGACGTGTTGATTACCGTGTTTTTAGCATCAGACAGCAGTTCTCTCTCTTGGTCTTCGGCTGTTCATTCTTCAATGATATGCACTTTGTCATTTGCGTTCGTGCATCCGTCATAAACTGTACCTATTCCGATGTTCTGTTTACGCTCGCTGCCAGTGGACGTGACTCTGCACGCACTGCACACATCGCACTGCCCACATCCCTGTCTCAACATCTTACACCATCTCCACTGCACAAATCAGACAGCAACGTGAGGAACAACTTCACATTGATCAAAGTCGGCGGAAAAAATACAAACCATCGGAGATTTCACGATAAACTACAACAATAAAATTAGCTGATAGTACATTAGCAGCAAAGCGTTATCCTGTGACTTGGTATGCATCAACGCCGCAATTACCACACGTTTCATTTGCTCCTCCACATTCTCTAGCTTCAGATCGGATTATTGTCCAGCATTTTTGTTCTGATCAGTGTATGTCATCTAGAGCTGACAAGGAATTGTCTCAGCTTGGTCTCATGGAACACTTACACTCCACTAACTCCCATTCCGACTGCTCTAATGCTGATTCTGAATCTAAAGCGTAGAGATCACGTCAGCAGCAGAAGAAAGAAAATATCCTAAGATCTAAGCCAGGTGATTCTATAACCTCTTGAACTATTACCAAATAGCTTTGTTGCATGATTTCCTGTCTTTGCTGTAGGTTTCTAATATTTGGTCACCTACTGATCAAAGATCAACCGTCAAGGCGCAGTCGAAAATGCAGCTTTTATTAATTCGTACATTCAGAGTGAGATTGCGTAACGTTTGTATGGCCCTTTTGAACATCCTCCTTTTCTGCTTCCCTTGTTGTTTCACCGGATGGTACCGGACTGTAAGAAGCTGGCCACACTGCATCTGAAAAAATGACTAAAACATGACTAGTGTTAGTTTCTTTGTTTGTGGAAAAATAACGGCAATTTGGAATAAGCTCTTGCAGTGCGGCCACCCCAAATGTGACTTCCTGCTTGGGTACCTGTTTATGACTAACTTCAAAGGATGCCGTAGGGTTGCCTCGAAACAGCGCTGAAACATGACTAGCATTGGTCTTCTAATAGCGCATCGATTAAACTGAAATAAATGACAAAAGAGCGCACAACACATTATAGGAAATAATAATGATTGTAACAATTAAATGCCAGTTATTCTGAGGAAAAACTACAGATAACAGGAGTCAGATCTTTCCAGTGCAGCCACTAACTCAGTCATGGTTTATATTTCACTAGATTGTTGAGATGATAGCGTTTGCGATTTCTGATTTCGCTGGCCATATTTTTGTCAGATTTCAGTGCGGCCAGCACCTAAGTCTGTCTGTCAATGATGAAATCAGCACTGGTTATTTTGTTAGCTGTCCCATAAATGTACATTTTTCAGCAGTTACTGACATAGACAGAATGCAATGGGTGTCTTATTTGCGAACTTGATTTGTGTCAAGCGTATTGCCAATTCCAAGCAGATCCCCGTGATTATGTGCTTCCTCTATGTTAGTGGAAGAGCATGTACAACTTAGACGTCCTTCTCACCATGGGGCAAGCATCATCTGCTTTGCGTGTCAACGCTCTATAAACGTTGCAGCTCGTATCCGTTCCAGACATTGTTCTTTGTCTTGTGCGTACCTCGACGGTTTGAAATAGGTTCTTCTTTAAGTTATACTGAAGTTTGTCGGCAATAACGGTGACTGATTAGCTTCTATTACCAGATCAATTTGGTGTCGCACACGATTGGTTTTGTTTGACGTAGCGTTAGCTGAACCAGCTCTGCTTACTATCATCTATACAGCTAATCACCAGTAAGATGTTGAGCTAACATCTTAACTCACGACAGTTTCTCTCGTGAGATTTTATCTGAATAAAGTATAAATATCACTGTTCTCTTAAATTTTAAATTTTTTTCCATGCTCGTATAGATGGGGTTAAGCCCCTTTTCACTCCGGGTTCTGTTCGGCATAGGGTTAATACATACCGTAATGACTCGATCAAACCCCCAGGGTCTTATTTGTCAGAAATGGATTTGGGGGTGGGGGCTTATTCGAGGTGCGGGCTTATTCGAAGGGGGTCCTATTAATTCATGTGCCTGGAAGCCCTTTCTGGTACTGGATTTTCTGCAATTTTTTTATGATTTGACTCATAAGTGAACCATTTTTTTGGAATTCTGAAGGAAGTAAAGGCGCAAAACATGGAGAAGGAACTACAATCCTGGACAAAATATTTGGCATTGCAAGTGCTTCAAGAAATTTTTTGCAGGTGTTTAGCAACCTCTGTCTACAATCTCAGTGCAGTTTCTAGCAATGGACGCTAGTAGACCGAATTCCACGCCCTCTGTTCTCTAAATTATCGGAAAAATGAAAAAACCCAAGCCACGCCCTAAAGCAAGCCTTACCACACCCTGCACATACCCTAGAAATGCCAAAACATGATTTGTCAAAAGTCAGAATTATTAAGTCTCTCAAACAAAGCCCACCCTCCCGCTCTGATTTGCGGCTTGGTACTTGTCGATCTGTTTTCATTTACCCGCAATACGGGACATGACAAAAAACGCGCATGCGTTCCAAACTATTTTGACCAGGATTGCAGTTGAACAATTATTTCCATTTCATATTGCAAGTTTCGTTGGTTTTGAGAGGTTTTTGAAAGGATTCAACCATTTCCTTTGGATGACACGTCCTAGGGTGGGGGCTTATTCGAAGGCAGGGCTTACTTGTCAGAAAATGGTTTTTGGAATAGGGGCTTATTCGAGTTGCTAAACTTTCTGTGTCTCACGTTTTTCACCTCAGTTTCTGTTTTGGATATACTTCGTCGTACTTGATAATTACTTGATCATTATGGACGTAGACTGGAATCATTTGCTCTGGAAACTACTCAAGGAAGGTCAAAAACCAGCAGAAAAGCATTTTCAGAAACGGAGCGAGTAATGGTGTTGCGTCACTGTCTAAGTTGCAATGGCATCACTGTTTTTCACAAGTTTACACGTCTATATACCCCTCCGAACAGATGTACAGGGAAGCAATAGGAATAGCAAATTTAAACATCAAATAAATAACGGACTATCCTCTTGGGGAAGTGCTGTTCTGCATTTTTGCCATTATTGACTGCTCCTGCAGAAAGTCTGTCTGGAGGTTTCTTATAGGCTACGAGCACTCACAGAAATCCACAGACTCTTCTTATAGGCTAGGAGCACTCACAGACATCAACGGAGGTTTCTTATTTGCTAAGAGCACTCACAGACTTCAACCGAGGTTTCTTATTGGCTTAGAGCACTCACAGACATCAACGGAGGTTTTTTATTTGCTAAGAGCACTCACAGACTTCAACGGAGGTTTCTTATTGGCTTAGAGCACTCACAGACTTCAACCGAGGTTTCTTATTTGCTAAGAACGCTCACAGACATCAACGGAGGCATCTTAGTGGCAAAGAAAATTCGCAGACATCCACGGACAACATGGACCAATCTCATATTATTTGTTTTGCATGATGATCATTTTGAATTTTTGAAATTTCAGTTTAAGCTGGCAGTGCGTCTGAACATGAGAAGGGTTTCTTCCTAGACTCTTCATTTAAAGTGGCACACGTGGTCAAAATTTTACGTCCGTAAAGAGGTTCCTAAAGCTAAATTAGATCCAAGCTAACAATAGTTGCAGAGGTGCGACGTTAGATCGTTGCTAGTTATCTGTGATGTGCCCACTAGGTGGTTACATACTACATCTATTTCTCAACATTTTCAACATTTACTTACTTACTCATGAGGTGCATATTATTGTGACTTTAAGTCGTAGATTCCCTTGCTGCTTATCGCTTCACTTTCACTCTGTGCTAAGTTTTACTGAACCCCTACCCGTCTTGGCCTTTAGCGATTTTGCACTTACCAATAGTAGCAGATGGGATTAGAACCCTTGACACAAGGCGCTAACCATGACCCACTCCAGATCCCAAGAGATTAGCCCGGATATTGGTTGGTCATTCCTATGAGCGAAGCCACTCTATGGTAACTACGAGTGAATGGCGCCCTCGATAATGTTTCTGGCTCCCAAGTGACGTGATGAGCAAAAAAGATAACATTGCACACCATTGTAGCACATTACCTACAACTTTTGCAGCACTATGTACAGTGATAGAGTATTTTCACGGCTGATTGCGAGCAAGTAAATTCTGCATGAGTTCTGAAGGATGCATGTTACCTCATTGCAGGTAGAAATCTGATTATGCTTCGCTATTCCAGGAATATCTCGACTTTAGAATATGCCCCAGCAAGTCCACCCGAATTATTAACTGTATCTATTTTGCCACCTAAACCACATCTACGTAATAAAAATGAGCTAAATGCCTTAAAATACGGTGGTAACTGAGTTTTGTATCGGGATTAATCTACTAAATGCATACCTAAGCTCGGTTTTGTTTCTTTAGACCACAAGGTACTTGGTGCTTCAATGTCGGCGCGGTTGATTCTTTTGGAACATATGCTCCATACTAAGCTGTTTCTAATGATAGCCTGTGATACACCAATTGTAGTTTTATTGTACGACTTTCATATACGTACATTAATTTAAGTTATACCTTCATGTGTTAGCTCTGAACCACTGTCATGTTAAAATGGTCACAGTCGATTGGATCGCCATCACACGTACAGTGACCTAAAGCCGCCACCTTGGAATACTCAAACTGCCAGTTTTGTCAAGACCAAATAATAGTAAGGGTACGTTTTCAGTTTTATGTTTTGTTAGAAGGTCTTTCTGGTATGACCGGTCACGTTTTGTGTAAAAATTTACACAGCGGATACAGGTGGATATTTTCCAATCAAGAGCTTAATTAAAAGTTGGTCTGTGGAACTCTACAAGCTCTGCCCAATGTTCATGATATTGTTAGTATTGAGTATCGCAAGTTTAGTAGCACAAGAATGAAATCATTCGGAGTTCTTTTCCTTCTGTGTTTTCAATTTTTTAATTATTTCGCAAACCTGCCTGTACGTATGTTGGACAGTTAAAAAGAAATCATAATTTAGGAACTTACAGAAAAATAAGATGCCTCTTCACGTTTTTTCCATGTCAGCACTCTCTTGGCAAATCGAAGACAGGCATAAGGATTGTCTTAATCGTGTCCCAATGTCGGGTCATTGAAAGGATGATGTCGGTGCTTATGTTGCTACATGTGTGATAAGTTTTAAGAACACAAAACGCAGTTGTAGAGCCTTTGTATAAATATCTTTATGATCGAAACATGCGACGCCTTACGAATAATATTGTGAGAATATTTCCTTTTTCCTGTTAACATTGTTAAGAATAAATTTTACCCTTGGGAAACGCTTTTGTCATTTCCGCTCAGTTGTACACTACAACTAATCAGTGGATTTATAGACGTTTGTTTCTTTTGCATGATTGCATGATATGCGAACCTACATACCACCTGCTATGAAGTTGTAACCAAGAGACGAGAAATTGATAACTGATATTTTATGTATTCTACGAGCTCTAAATCTCCCACAGTTTTGTTTTTCTGTACAAGTGGTACATTGTTTGATGGGTCGTCATGAAGTCTACGAAAAGGCTTCTGCGATTCCACTATTTTTGGCTGGATCAAATGATATAAGCAATTTAAGTTTTCACGTTAAATTTTCACGTTTGTGCAAGAAAATATTAGGAAGATTAAATGACCATAATGCAACGACTGGGACATATCTAACATTTGCCATGCTGGCAAGCCCAAAAGACGCATATGGTTCATCTCTGTCCTGTCGTTAAAAAAAACTCTTTTTGTAAAGTTTGAATTCACGAGATTCAATTTGAAGCAGCCAACGTCATTGGCTGTCATTTGACTACAGTCAGTGTTCTTCACAAACACCACCTGGCCCCAAATCAGAGTATACTTTATGTGCTCTGGACGATAAAGCTCTGTCCATATACAGTTGACTTTCTGCTGATGTTGCAATAATGACAAATGAGATATTCTTAAAAATTTTTGCAAGCTGCTTTCGTTTTAAAAGTACATGAAGGCACCTGGCGTAGTATTTTATTCTTAATTGTTAAAGACGCCTGTGGCGGATTAAATCAGGCCTCGCACAATAAGCCGACTCTAATTTTTTCTTGCCTCGATATATCATCCACTGCCATTGTGCCCAACCTGCTGAGAATCTGGGATGTAATTATATTCGGTCTGTGGCTTTGGAAGTATGTTTACATGGGTTACACCACACTGCTTCGAAACTTCGATGGCACCAACCTTACGGGGGTGATCATGCTGATAAAAAGGACCGAATGAAGGAACACAACGGCCACCTGCTCAATGTATAAAGCTTGCTGGTCCTGTTATGAGTTTCTTGCGCTGTTGCTGTAGACAAGTCGTTTTGGCTCATTAATCAGCTTGTTTTTATAAACAGCCAGTGGTAGGGCGGAACGTGAGATGTTGTGAAGAGAGAAATTGTATTCTGACTTGCTGTTTGATACTTATATTGAAAAACGTTGTGTCAAGCGATGAGTTAGCAGTACTTTTGGGCTTATGTTTGTGCGGATGCAGCAGTTCCTTTTGGTGTGTGTTAGGAGTGTTTATTTATGCAATGAAGGTTTCTGGATGAATAATTTGCTGACCAGTCCTTCCCTTACAGGCGTCTTTATCTATTTATGGTCCGTCATTTTGCAAAAAAACGTTCAGGTGTCGGAGAATATGACACAGTGCAATCCCGATAAGCAATACGCCCAAGGGACTTACGAAAAATCGTATTACTTGGGTGCGTATTACTAATCCGAATCTCCTCCTATGTAAGATTTTTGTCCAAAAGCTCGATTTTTTCCTAGTTATCGAGATTCGGTGTTGAATCTTTTCTGCAGAACACTGGAATTTCCTCAATCTTGGGAAAATCCTGGACGTTTTTGCACAAAAGCGTTTATCCGAGTATTGCTATGTCTTCAATCTTGGAAACATGCAAGCTTTGGTATGGAAGTCTTCAAAGGTGAGCATTCCAATGTCCTGATTTTCAAAAAATAACAAAAGCATTCCTTCCAATGTCCTACTTCTCCGACGTTTTTGTCTCAAGGGATTGAAAAACAAGTGTATTACATAGGCGCGTACTTCTTATACAGGGTAGTATTTAACCGAAGGTTTTTTGCTTCCGAGGAAAACCCGTATTACTTGGCCGCGAACTAATCCTCAGGGTTATGACTTAAATATACGCTGTAAAGGTGTTACCAGCTTATGACTGACTTTGTTTACCTGAATTATAGTATATAGCGACACGTGTTCCTAGCATTATGCTATTGATAAATGATATTGCATACTCGTACTTGAAACGTTCTGCGGAAGATAGTGATTAGGATCAGTTTTGCATTTCCACGAGAAAGAGTTTGTACTATTCTTCAGAAAACGTGACTATGGATCTGTGGTTTCCTGACAGTATGTGCAAGAGTAACATCATGTTTGTGTATTTTCCTTTAGGTCACCATGAAGAGCGTCAATTCATTATTTTTCCTATTGATTATTCTGATGTATGATACCCATTGCAGAAGCCTTCACCAACATCCACAACATCGAATCGAGATGTCCGATATCTCAGATGGCAGAATAGGTGACGTCGGTAAGTATGAATCCATGCTCGATGAAAGTTACGCGAAAGTATACCCAGACATCTCAAGCTTTTATTATTTGCTTGATGCCAAGAAAGGTTGGGACAAAACTAATCCCGGCAAAAAGAAAGGTCACTACAAACACGGATCACAAACAAAACCGCCTGCAACAACACCACCAACGACAACACCGCTGCCGAAGAAGACAAATAGCCCAAGCAGCATAGATGACAAGTGTGAAACAATTAAGAAATGTTTAAAGGAGGTGGAATATTGCGTGGGAGATGTCTGTCGAAAGATATGCACAAAAATGCAGATCACAAAAGAATGCGAATCTGGAGGAAGCACGAGGAACGCTGTTTGATGGTTCCACTGATAACGCCAAGATTTTGATGTCACTCAATGTCAATAAAACATTACCTACAGCTTTGCCTACTTCTCTGATACTATGTTTGCTCAGCTTTTCTTTGCTTTGGAAAGCATATGAACCACGTCAACCTTTACGTAGGCTGAAAACTATGTCTGCGTTGACAAGGATTTTAGTTTAGTTATACACGCTATTGACGTACTGAAGAATTTTGTAAGCAACAAATGCCAGGAGGATGTAAGCCTGTCGTAATTGTTTACCTCTTGTCGTAGATGTTTTGTTGGTGGAGCTCAAATGTCTCCTTTTTGCATGATAGAACTCTTCGCATATCGTGATCATGCCATGCATTGTGGCAAAGCCAATGGTCTTCTTTTATTACCAATTTTGCTGTCATCAGGTAATTACGTCCATTTGGTAGGCATTAAAATGATCGCTTTCCGGGCTTTCAGCTACCATCTTAACCTGTTTGCACCGGGGCTGAATATGACCCCCCTGCCCGATTATTCGAAAATTTCTCAGAAACCGCAAAAACTACGGCCTTGAAACTTTTTGACTTTATTCCTTGATTAAGAAGACGTGTAGTAAAGACAATTTCAGCTCTACAGTGTATGTAGCTCTCATATGGTCAGCAATGTACGCCGGATCATCGGTAAAATGCCATTGACTTTTACAAAGTGCCTGCATCGCACGTCGAAAAGTGTGATCACTTTGTGATAGTACTACAGTTTTTGAAACAATGCTATCAAACATTTTAGCATGTATATGAAAAGTACTAATGTTAATCTAGACTGTGCAACATTTCTGGCCTCTGAGACGCTCCGGTCAAAAGGGGCAAACAAGAGTATGAAAAAGGCAAGTGCAAATAGGGTTAATGAGATTTGCACTGGGTATCCCACAATGCATCGCATGATGACGATTTGGGAAATGGTCTATTGTACGAACCTTCCGGAAATCAAGCCATTAACATAAGCATAAGAATACAGCCTGGGTTTTATTACTATCTCTATCTAAAGATGTCGTGTTAAGTGCGTCGGAGATCAGCCCTGCACGAAACCGAGCCCTAATGATTCAAATGGATGTAAACTGGTCATTTCTCACAGATGTGAGCGACTCTATCTTAACTCTAGTTGAATGGGATCCAAGATACTATGTCGGAGCTCCCAGTCCATTTGGTTTGGAAGATTCCTAGTGCGAGTACCTGGGACGGGCAGGGATTCAGCAATTTCTCAACGGCTTCGCGTGGAAAGAGGTGCAGTAAACGACCTCATTAATTCGAAAAACCTCTACATTGAAAAATAGCAAAATAGCACTTTGTCAAAATAGAGAACACTCAGAACTATAGAAAGCTGGATCCCAACCTGCAGAATAGTGACGTTAATGGTACACCGATCGCAAACTTTCACCGTGATGAATCACGTCGCCAGCATGACGCGCCACTGCGCTATAGGATTCAACAAGATTCTACAATTTCCTTTGTTTGTTGTTTTTTTTTCATTTCTTTGTTGTTGCTGTGTTTTTGCAGAATTGGCTTCCTGCTCATCGTTTTATTATCACTTCATGCTGCCATGTTGGAGCCCAAAGCTCTTAAACACATAAGGTACAGGAGGAGGCGCTCAAGTCGTGCGCAGATCTTATCTTAGGATAAGAGGTTTCTTCTTGAGAAAATTGAGTGGATTGTTGCTGTTGCTTCACTGCGCTTATATTTTGGAGAAAATGTGGCGCCCAAAAGAAGTCATTTCCACCGCAACACATAGAACTATAAGACGAATCCTTTACACATCCCGCTATACCGAGTGTCAGAGAAACAAATAATTGCAGTGATACTACTGCGATACTTTTTCAACACACTTCCATTACTACCCCAGTTAATGGCTAGCATACATGTTTTCGTCAGTCTGACCTTATTAATGCTAAGAGGCTGCTTATACGAGCCAACAATATGAGGAAAAGAAAAGAGAAGAAAAATCTAGCAACAAATCTACGGTACATGCTGCGCATAACACGTCTGTATTCGCCGAAGACTTGAAGCGAAAGAGGAACATCGACAGTAAGGGTTTGTGGGTAAATACAATCAAAACCGGTGTCACAGCGAATCAATTATGGGCCATGTAACACGTTGTCTGATGTGTGCCTGCGTACGCTGGATGTTTCGGGTGGATTTGACAGGCATAAGTGAGGCAGGTGTACCTGAATCTATTCATTCCTAGAATTCATGAGTTTGTTTTGTTTCGTGGATCGGATCTTGACTGCTTCTGATACCTGGCGTAACATGGCATCGTCACGGAAGATACCTGTCACTTTCATGACATGTAGTTTTGTGCTACGCCCTCGTGGAAATCTCTTGCGTGCCGCCATAGCGGAGATGTGCTTTCTCTTCTCACGAGGGATGTCGATTTACATATTCCCTTTCTCTTGAAGGCCGTTGCATGGTAAATTTTCAGTCTTCCACATCTCAACGTGGCAGTCACATTTTCAGTACGAATATCATCAGACTATCTTCCCCTGTTGAGTGAAGGAGGCTGCTAAGAACCAACTATGAACCCCTGAAGTAAGCAACCAGCTAAGCATGTCAATCTCTTTGAGGGCATCATCCAAAACACCTCCTAAACATGTCAATCTCTTTGAGGTCATCATCCAAAACACCTCCTAAGCATGTCAATCTCTTTGAGGTCATCATCCAAAATACATGCATGTCACTGTTTGATTTCTTTGTAGGATTTAATTGTGTTTCTGTAATGATATCTATCAGTGATATTTCATTCTAGCAACTAAGGACCTAATCCTTGGTGCAAGGAGATACACTGTCTTCTCAAATGCAAACGCTATTAATGCTACAAAAGTATCACTTCTTCGTGAAAATCAAAAGCTAGTGCTAGCGTTTTTGTTTATGTCTTAAGTGGATGGTGAATCTCATGGTCCGGATACGTCGTGGATGATGAATCTCATGATCCCGAGGTGGATGGTGAATCTCATGATCCCGAGGTAAATCATTTTAATACACCCCAATATCGTTCTTTTGGCAAAATTTATTGAGTAGGGAAACCCATTATCAAGGTCCCCTTTGGTCCAACATGGCTGGCAGCACTGCATTGTTGTAGCTACGTAACGTGTTACCTACACAAAAAATGCTAGACAGATCATCAACAACTGGTAAGATGATAGATATGTTACTTTGACAGCACACTAATAACCATAGAAAACTCACCAAAATGCAAACTTTCATATTTACAGACAGACGGTGCGTTTTTTTCCACTAGATGCATATCGACATCCTTCTGTTTGTTCAGCTTTTGACTTCCGCACGTTACTAAAATCCAAACTATTCTTATCCCACAGCTATTGTTCGCAGCGATGACCCACGAAATGCTAATCATTATAGTCATAATTATCTAGTTGTCAGTTTTCGTCAGCTGTCTGAGAATGTATTGTCACACCAGCTGAAAAAATTGAACGAGTTGGTTTTGTCATCAGCATATCATCTTGAAGTGTGATATATCTGTCCCGCTGATCCAGAGAATGAGTGACGAATTAAAAGACTTTGGATTCAGAGATGCATGCACCTACGCAGTGTATCGATATTCCTAGCAACGGTCGTCCATATTAAAATGTTCGGTTTTTGAGACAAAACGCATGGTACTAAATGCACGCTTTTTTATAAGCAACATTTCATAATCAACTTCAGGCTAAAATCGTTCAAAACTTTTAGCAACAGCTAAGTAGCAACTCAGCCTGGACAAGGTCGAAAGACAAACTAGTAGAAGAACAAAAAGTTCTTAGAAACACAGTTGAAAAATATTTTTCTAAATACGATCACTTTCTCTTCTCATTCCATTTGTAAACACTTTTTAATCAACAAGTACTAACAGAATTCTATCAAGAGACGTCTGAAACTCGACTAGAGAAAAAAGCACGTCTGTTTTTATAATCTCGATACACCTCTCCATGGCTAACAAGAAACAGCTAAGCAACAATCGAGCGTGGGCAAGAGGAAAACTCAAGCAACACCGAGACTCATACAAAAAACAATGTGTTGCTTATAAAAAATGAGTGTAACATCAAACAAGATTACACTAAAATGGAATTAGAAACTGCTGGCGACAAATTTGAAAAAAAAAAATTTTGAAGGAGTAAAAACGACGGAACTAATAAACACTTCGAGCATTATGCATAGACATGGTCTGCATTCGACCTTCTACGGTCTCTTTCTGCGATGCTGAGCATAATGAAGTAGCGCCATTGGCTGATTCTCTCAATTTTTAAGATTGAAAATTCCGTACCGAATGTCGAAAAGACGCTACTGGCAGGGAAGAGGTCAGAATATGGTTGGAGTGCAACACTGCCGCTACATATAACAGGGATAGAGGACTCTTGAGTCAGTAGACAAACTAGCTGCTACCCATTATACTAAGTGCTACCCATTATACTAAGTGCTACCCATTATACTAAGTGCTAACCATTATGCTAAGTCCTAACCATTATACTAAGTGCTACCCATTATACTAAGTGCTACCCATTATACTAAGTGCTAACCATTATGCTAAGTCCTAACCATTATACTAAGTGCTAACCATTGTACTAAGTGGTAACCTACTTCACAGCTAAAGACTCAATTCCCAGTGAACTGAAATCTGGTATAGTTTATAAATTTGAATGTGCAAGCTGTAATGCTTGTTATGTCGGTGAAACTTCCCGGCAGTTGACTATCCGGAT
>JAOBRC010311794.1:0-13296 GCA_027575255.1 Scolionema suvaense
AATGGCTCCAATCGCTAATAACTTCTCAAACCCCATTCAGTGACTTTCCTTTGGGCATACGTCATGACCACCATGGCACAACCGTTTGCTAGGAAGCTTCGTATTGAACCAGGTACAATACCGCGGTAAAGGCCAAATATTCCACCGCGATCAGTGTATGCCAGCTGTAGACGATGCCAAATGGGCATGTTTCTATGAAGATGAAGATTGCCATTAGGCTAGATACTTTTCCAGCTATACTTACACTTTTCCAACAAAAAAACTTCAAGAGAACAAAGGAGCAAACCTAGTCTGAAGACGAACATCCTTGGAATTCTAGTGCATATGGCCTAGCAAGAAATGAGTCAATAATCAGAAATTAAGATCTTGTCTCCTTCTCAGGCATTTTGTACAAAAGAATTCGAAGAGTATCAACCTTCGGACTAGGGCCATAAAGATATAAACTGGAGTCAGCAAGAAAAATTCAACACCAAGAGAATTATCAGGCATCACGTGCAGATGTGTTACAGTGTCGTTGCTAAAATTCATTTGATGCTTAACTAGCCTCGCCAGTTCCACTTCTATCAAACCATTTTAGAACACGTAAGACAAGTATTGGATTTTAGCTCAACGATCAGCACCTTCGGAAGAAATGGTTGAGGCACATAAGAGCAGTTACCGACAATACCAACTGCTTTCACCAACATTATTCGACCTATAGTTGTTCTTGTGCTTTGTGTTTTTTTTTAAGGGGGGGGGGCAGGGGGAGGCAATCTGACGTTTCTTTCAAAACAAAACTGTCTGCGTGTGGAGACAGTGATTCAATTGTTTCATTTTCATTGAGACAATGTCAGTACATCGGCAAAACCTAAACAAACCGGAGCACATGAATTTACAGCTAATTCAATGCCGAATGATTATGTTTATGACAAACATTCACCATAAACATATGACAACCAACCAAAAAGCTCTGCTTGCAATTAGGCCACTTGAATACCACCGATATTAACACTGATACAAAACTCTACATTTCTGCAGCTCTCACATACCAAACAAAGCAGAACAAAGCACATTACATGCACTGAATAGACTAAAAGTTATGATGCTTGCCGAGTTAACCAGCATGGCAATGAGAAAATTCAACACGAAAGGATTATTAGCTATTACTAGACATGGACCATGAAGTTGGTACATACCAACAAGAAATTGGCAAGTGACTTACATGTACACTCACACTTCAAGTCCTGATTTATTTCTTGCCAAATAAAAAGTATCTTTCTACAAGGGAACTCCCATAAACAACTTCAGTAGTAAAAAATTGATTTCGTAACTTACTTCCCATAATTTCCCTGAACTTGAGACTTCATATTTTCAAGCGGCCAAACAACCCACCAACCAACTCTATATGAATGAGGAGTTAAGGAATCAAAACTGAGAAATATAACGGATCGAGAACAACATGACGTGAAAAGTAAAAAAAACACCCACGTAAACGGATTCACTGCATCGATAAAACCCAGGACAATAATTCTCGATTATTATACGCATTCGCCCCACATACGGGCCAAAATATGACCAATACATAAGTGAATTCACAGAACTGTCTAAAATCAGCTGACTCATCCAGCAAGAACAAGACATCCTTGGGTCTTCCAATAATGCCCCCAGAGAGATCATACATACATACTCCAAGTAACCAAAATAATCACGAGATAGTTAAATTCATTGACAACGAAATCGCACTGATTTCTAAGGAGGCTAGAAGCAGACACATATGGTGCAAATAGATCAGACTAAAGAATGAAGAAAGCACAAAACACTAAGTGTAATGAAAGACGCAACAACGGGTGTTAGGCAATGCATATTGGGAGTACAATACCCCAGAGAGTGAGAGGTAAGGCTTGCCGCTCTCCCCCTATCGACAGGGAACAACTCTGTCGATGAAGGAACAGGAAGCATAACGACATGAGATTCACTCCATCTAAGACTATTTTACTACTACACTATGCAGTTCACATACATGACAGATGAGCGTTCTTCAATGGAGACAATCACTTTTCGTATAATCTATACACCGAATTGTGGAAGCATGCATCGTATTTTGTGGCTTCTATTCATCAGCGTCACTTAAACAAAAAGAGGCTTTCTACCTGCAAGGCTAACATAAAATAAAAATTTGATTAAACACAAGAAAAAGATACGTGGCAGCTACGCCAGAAACAAGGAAAGGGCCAATAAGTGGCTTCTTAAATTGCTCTGACATGTGTCTCCTCATCGAATCAACTAGAATAAAATATGTGCACATCAGCCCCATTGTCCGACACAATGTGACTCCAAAGCCCTGAAAAAATAAGAAAATCATTGCATAGAATGTGCAAACACAAAATTCATATAAGGTTACACAACAAGTTTCACTGGGTTCACACTGAATAGAGAAAGATGAAGAAAAAATAGCGAAAAATCACCATCCTGAAGTATCATTAAATGTTGCATATGTTGCGGAGTCAGTGTTATCAAAGACGATAAAACGTCATTGAATAGGAAGATTCTCACTTTACATCAAGTAAAGTGTTTTCGTAAAGTTTCGCATACAATGGTATTTAAACAAAACATAGCCAAGTTCGCAATTGAGGGCTCAAAATATCTGCAAATGTTTTAGCAATCAAGAAATATAGTACTGTATTCGGATCACAATTTAGCAAACTAAGAAGGCTAAAAAGCGAAGAAACTGAGAAATATGCCGCATGAAAAAGAGACAAACAAGCATGAAATAGGCAGAACAAAGATGTTCTGAATCATACAGGTATATTTTAAGTTCCTCTCCTTTCTGAAGCTTACAATGCGTTTTTAAACAACATGTTTGAAATGACAAAATATTAATTCCACATTCCGTTTCCTCGCAATCTCAATGGCAAGAACTCATGTAATCGCAATTTGTGATTTCTTGACCCTCAATAGCAAAAGCTAGGTCTACAATAATTTGATATCGTTTGACACTTACTGTAAGACTTCAACTGTATTCTAGTCTTACCTGATATAGACTGCGAAATTGCCAAGTTTGACCGGTCTGCCGTCGAACCTACAAGAGCCAGGTGAAAGTTGCCTACTAATTGTATGAACAAATCACATAATTAGTGGACTCCCGCAAACTTAATTGAGAATCTCCTCGTCAGACTAAAGAAGAGAATAACAAGTATGCCACTTGCACAACAAATCGCAAAAACGTAATCAAATGTTCTGGAAACATTATGAAAAACCCCTAACACAGCCATTATTGACATAAATTGCAAACCACATGCAGGAGAACAACATAGTCCCAAGATATAAAGCATGGGTCATAACATCTGCTTTGTTGCCCCAAAGATCCATGACAAAAATGAAAAGATAAACCATTGTCGACATATTTGATAAAAACGTGAAAGTAGCCATTTTTATAAATTACCACCCGCAAGCTTAACGAGATTTTCCTCAGACACGGCACATAGTTCATAATGTACACAGAGGCCCCTGCGAATCACACCAAAAATGACAAAAAACAGAGCAACCGTCCACGACATATTTTGAATAAACCCTGAAAACCATCATTTTGGACATAAATGGCCACCCGCAAGACAAACCAGATTGTCAGGAGACATGGCATATGGTTTAAAACAGGCGTAGAATTGCCCTTAATACTCGCTGCTTTCGCTGCTCACAGGCTGGCCAGAGGCCAGCGCCAAAGTGTTGAAAGAAATCCCAAGGAAAGATTTTTTATTCGTAGTCAACATTTCTCTCTTTGAGGGCAACGGCGGGAGCATGTGCAAGATGGTTTCGCAAGTAAAGGGGTGTTTGTACTATTATCAGATCTAAAAAAAAATGTGATCCCAAGCAGCAAAGCTGTTTTTGCCAGGAGAACCTAGTGAAAGGTGTGCAAAATTCAAGGGGCTAACTGATATTGCTTGCCAAAATTTTTCAAAATTTCAATAAAATAGTCAAAATTTCTGAAATCAAGGCATGCAGAGCGCGCCAAAAAACTGAAAAAACTTTAATACACTGAATACACAAAATTCACAAAAGCAGATTGGCACTGATTGGTGTATCATTAACTATCATTGCTTTGAAGGTTCATACCAAAACTTATGCAAATTTAATGAACAGATCTCAAAAGTACTTTCCAAAACAAGTCGCAAAAATGGACATTTTGGACCTAAATCCTCCCAAGGTCAATGAAGGCTTTTCTACAAATTGCACATGGTTGATAACATCAGCAGTATTTCCTTTAAGATTCACACCAGAATTTACAAAAAAAACTAATGAAGAGTTCTTGAAATATCTTGAAAACAAGTCACAGAATTATTTGACTCTCGCAAACTTAATTAAAAATCTTGAGGTAGATCAGAGGAAAGAATAAGACATAAGCCATCAGATTCACACCACAAAGGACAAAAACTTGATAAAGCATTATAGAAATACTATCAGAAAACCCTGAAAAAAGCAACTATTAACATAAAATGCCACCAACACGCTGAACAATAACAAAAAAAGACAAAAAACGGATGAACTATTGTCAAAATCTTTGAAATAAACACTGAAAATAGCCCTTCTCCGACGTAAATTACCACCCATGAAACTACTGAGTTTACCTCAGACATGTCACATGACTCATAACACACAGAGTTACCAAACATGACAAAAATCGAATGAACTGTTTTTATAATTTTGGAAAAATCCCTGAAAATCTTCATTGTTGGACGTAATAAGTTGCCACCCCACAAGGCAAATGAGATTGTCCCCAGACATAGCACACAGTTCATAACATGTACAAAAAGCCCCTAAGAATCACAGCAAAAAATGACAAAAACGGATAAACTGTTCATGACATTATTTGGAAAAACCCCTAAAATAGACTACCATCCGCAGGCCTAACAAGATTGGAATGTTCTTGAAACATTATGACAAAACCCCAAAAGAGCCATTATTGACATAAATTGCCACCAGCATGCTGAAGGACAACATATTCCCAAGATATAAAGCATGGGTCATAATATATGCTCTGTTGCCCCTAAGATCCATACCAAAAACGAAAAGATAAACCCTTGTTGACACATTTGAAAAAAACCCTGAAAATAGTCGTTTTCTCACGTTAATTACCACCCGCAAGCCTAACAAGACTTCCTTAGATGCCGCAGCACATGGTTCATAACGTACACAGAGAGGCTTCTATGAATCACACCAAAAACAACAAAAATAGATCAACCGTTCGTGACATATTTGGACCAAATCCCCCCCAAAACACTATTTTTCGACATGAATCGCCACCGGCAAGTCCGATGACGTAGCAAATAGTTCATAACTAGCACAGAGTTGCCTCGAATATGTAGACCAAAAATGACAAGAATCGGATGAACATATTTAGACATATTTGGAAAAAAACATGAAAAACACCCCTTTTTGCCGTAAATTGCCAACTGCAAGCCAAACAAGATGGCGCTGGCCACACCTAAAATCTGACTAAAACATGACTAACGAAATCAGAAATCGCAAACGCTATCATCTCAATAATCTAGCGAAATTTGACTAAAACATGACTAACGAAGTGGCCGCACTGGAAAGGTCTGACTCTCGTTATTTGCTGCTTTTCTCAAAATAACTTGCATTAATGGCCTCAATGACTATCATATCTTGAGGTTCATCTCAGTTTAATCTGCGCGTCATTAGAAGAACAATGTTAGTAATGTTTCAGTGCTGCTTCGAGGCAACCCTACGGTATCCTTTGACGTTAGTCATAAACAGGTACCCAAGATGAAAATCACATTCGGGGTGGCCGCACTGCAGAAGCTTAGTCCAAATTTGCAGTATTGTTCCAGGAACAAAGAAACGCGTGTTAGTCATGTTTTAGTCAATGTTTTCAAATGCAGTGAGACCAGCACCATAGTCAGGAAACATGGCAAATGGTTCATAACATGCATACAGTTGCCTCAAATATTCACACCAAAAATAACAATAAACAGATTAACAATTCATGACACACATAGGAAAAACCAAAAAAATCACCAAATTTGGGAGTAAACTGCCACCCGCAAGCCATACCAGATTGTTAGGAGACATGGTGTGCAGTTCAAAACATGCGTAGAAATGTCCCTAATATTTACTCCAAAAACAACAAGAATCAGATGAATCGTTTTTGACTTGTTTGGAAAAAACTATGAAAAACGCTTTCTTTAAACATGTATAAATTGCTACCAGCAAGCCGAACAAGAGTTTTCCCAGATATGACACGCGGTCCACACCATAACTACCATTGCCCAGTAGTTCACACCAAAAACCACAAAAAAGTAAAGAGCAGATTTTGAACTATTCTTAAAAAACCCTAAAAATCGCCATTTTGGGGCATAAATTGCCACCTGCAAGTCGAACAAAATTTTCTTTCAACTTCCGGCTCCATCACTTTTCCTCAATTGCGGATTGTCACCTTCACACCAAATTTCAGAAAAATTCATCGAGTGATTATCCAGGAAAATGCATTGGTGCCGGACGGACGTATGGACAGAGGGGCACTCTTCCACTAAAGCGGGAGTCCAATAAGCAATGGGGTGTGAGCAGCCAAATGAACGCCTACATATAGTATAAGTAATTATTCTTCTAAAAAAAGCATCCACACTAGAGCTATACTGAATAGACCTTTTCGCATATAGCCATCATGTAATGCATTGTGGGATGACCAGGGGGAGGGGGAGGCAAAAATCCCGATCATGGTGCTGACATCCCCGGCCGAGATCAATTCAATGTCAAAAGTGTGGACATAATTGCCTGTAGATGGTAAAAAAATTGATAATTAAACAAGGGTCATTACTTTCATACGCCCCTGGCCCTCCCACAATGCATTGCATGTTGGCAATTTGCATAAGGCCAAAAGAAAAAAGTTCTTTGTTTCCGGTTGTCCGCCCGGGTGAAAAATTCTACTAATTAAAGCCAGCCGCAAGCCAGCCTGTCTTCCATCAAAACCCTACTCTGCCTCATCAGAAATGCTTAGCCACCAGTTGTCAACCAAATAGAAAGTGTTTGCCTTATTCAGAAAAAACAAATGATTTATTCCATCGCAACGGTAGCTAGCAAATACAGTGAAGTCAACTGCCGATGTCGTGCCGCCATTATGGATTCTGTGAGGAGTATCTTTACCAGGCTGCTCCGGGAGTATTCTTACGCCTGCGCTTTTTATCGCGCATGTAGCTAGGGATAGGGTTGCAGTTCTTGCGCGACCCAATTTTCCTTGTAGCAAGGGGGACACTTCATGTCCTGGAACCCCAAACCAGGAATACAATTCTAGCGGTGTTCTCCAGTGTAGCTCCTCCATCATAACTATCATAACTATCACACGGCCCCATTATGAATTCCCCAAATAACGCATCTGCAATACTGCATCGATGAGTTAGAAAGAAACCACCACACAGTGCAACTCACTAGCGGAGCAAGTCGGTCTTCTGAAACTCATACACCAATTCTAGATGCCTTATGTGAGCCCTCTCGAATCGATGTGCTTACTTCACATATCGGTGGAGCTGGAAATCTGAGATTTATGCCATTAGCAATACTATAATTTTTACCCATTGAATGAGGAATTTGCCTGCGCGATAACAGACAAAGAATAGCGCTTGTAGTCACAGTTAACCTGTGTGCCAGCCTGCACGTGTGCGATCGCACACGTCTCAGGGAGAAGCCTGCTTTATAACTAGTGGTAACCGCAATCACCGACACTTCGAGAGAAGAAAATCACATAACAGCGAGGTGTATTGAATGACGCAACAACACATGTTGATTTTGAGGCAGAGTGTTAATACTCAGAGAGAAACAGAGTGATCTGCTGCTTTCCCCTTTTTGCAAGGATGAAAGCTCTGTCAATGATCAGGACAGATAGAGCTCCACTATGAAAACCCCCCAAAGGTCATGGGATAAAGATGGCACTTTCTATCTCAGTAGGCTATACCATGTGCCGCAGAACGAGCTGAAATAACCATTTTCCAGTTTGCGGAGCCACCTCATTGATTTGTGATGATAATTTTTAGCAGCAAGTGATGGTAGTTGATGAGCTTGCAGACATGATGTTATTCACAGTGCTGACGGTACGGTCTATACAGAAGATTTACCCTGGAACCGTCAGCTCTTTCTGCACATGGGAGACGCCGGCCCTGATTCAGTGCTAGAAATGAAAACTTTTCTTTTCCTCTACACGGTTAAGAACCAGAAGCTCCAGTATAGAGGAATGAAAACTCTGGTCCCTAGGTAAGAAGAACTCAACTGCACTTAAAAAGAAAGTGATATCAAGCTACCATGTTAGCAAATGGATCAGCACAAAAATGAGTATGTTCTGTCGTATCTCCTAACTGATTCTGTGAATAAACTTTCGTCTTCTTGCCAGAGATTTTCTGCGGTCAACTGCACGTAGATTCGCAATGTCATGTAAGATGAGAGTGACAACATAAACTCGTCCTCTGTCACAAATATCCTTTTGACTTGTTTTTTTTTTCAAAGGTTTGCATTTTAAGGACTCTTTGAACTTCAAGAAAAAAAAAATTCTCCAGCCTCTTGCATCAGTTTCATTTTTTTCACCCGTGCAACAGGAAACAAAGATATTTTTTTGGGTGGCCTAAAGACATATAAAGGACAGTGCATGTGGGCTCTTACCTTGGCAAGTTCCAATGGAGTTTCAATAATTGCTCTGGCTGTGGATGCAGCCATGCCTCCAAGAAGGACCCTTCTGTTATAAAGAAAACAACATAAACCTATGGTAATAGCACATTAGGACGAATACACATAACCCTACTGGAATAATTTTGCAAAATCACTTGATGAAAGTCACCACAAATTAAATCAGACAGAGCTGTACCATTATATTACTTCTGACCAGGCAGAAGAACACCAGATATCAATACAAACCAGAACAATTGGCATCAACAATGCTAAGTGATGAAGTATTGCATAACTAAGCACAGAGTCATGGAAAAAGGCTTAGTTATAATCATGAACAGCAAAGAGAGACTAGGATCAGATTCGAATGTCGTTTATGCAACTACTGTATGCAGTGTATTAAGGGCCAAGGCACACATTTTCTGAATTTTAGTTCATTAACATACTGCCGATTGCTCAAAATATTTTCGACGAAACCATGCAGCATAAAACATAACGCACATATATGTAAAATGCAGATGATACCAGGCTTCGGCAATTACCATACGCGGCGTACGTACGTACAGTCACTTTTAAGTCTATGTACGTATAAGGTAAACTGGCTGACTGGTACGCCTTTGCGTTCGGCCAAAATTATTGTTCAATTAGCAATTTTCAACCGTTCTTTTGTCCCCAGAGCCTTCTCAACGATCTCAATCCAGAATGATCTCATAAACAATTCAAACCACGGTTTTAGATCCAGCATCCTCGGTCTTTCTTCTGCCTAACCAATTTTCAAGACACTCTGAGTAATTGAATAGCACTATCACATTACCGATCTCTTATTTGGGGTTCACGAAAGAATACGTCCCCCAGCAGAATGAAGCTGCAACAATCAGGACTTGGTTGCATTGGTATTTATTAATGAAAATCTGTTATGTGCTTCTGTACGCTGCGTACATTCCCTTCACTTCAGATGTATGCATCCACGTAAAACATTTTTCATGGATTTGTCGAAGCCTGGATACATCAATTGCTTATAAAAACATTATTTGGCATCGGACAACTTTAGGAGACACAATACGACAACTGCTTCCTTTCCGTTCACTCTGCGTCAAGTGAAGTAATTCTATAACCTAATTACAGTGGGAGTTAATCACGAGGCTGACCAAAGCAGCCTAAAATTTCCCGCTGATGAGATATCTTGAACTTGGTACGCAACTTTACAAGAGAAAAGTAATTAACACTCACAATCTTATCATCAGAAAAATTTAGACAGCTTTTGAAAGTTATTTAAAAGGATTTGACATGTTTCGTAAGATGAACAAAACACACAACTCACATCATGAGAGACTCATCTAAAAGGAGAGAGTAATTTTCAGGGGGTCGTATCTCCAGGGAGTAATGAGCACTCCCACACTCACCCCCGCCCCCTAGCAGGGTATCGAAATCTGTCAGTGACAAGGACAGAAAACCAAAGCAAACAACAGGAAAAAAATGCGATCTTTAAACGGCTTGAGGAGACAAAAATGACCTATCTTCTGAAACTGACATGCTGTTCGTTCCTGTCCTAGAGCCAGTGCTAGACAACCAACTGCAACTTGAGACTCCAGCTGTGACCCTAAACATGCTTTAGGGGCGCCCAACACTCAGCCAAGCCTGGATGATTCACTGTTAAAAAGGCCAGGAAATGCAGGTATGAATGAACATAAACCAACACACCCACCTTCTCGCACAAAAAACAAAACAACAATAACAATAACATAAAACAAAAACAAAAAACGAAGGCCTAAAAAACAAAACAAATAAATCGAAATCTGCATATCAGAATTATAAGTAAACATCAAGATTGAGAAACCAAGCAGATATGTATCGAAGTTGCTACATAGTTTCCATGTATACAAAAGCATGCGGTCAAACATTCCGAATAACTGGCTAGATGACGTAGCAAAGCTTTGAAAAGGACTCAAATTGACTATACTGCGGAGCAATAACCACACAAATTTAGCATGAAAATTGCAACGAATTCGTAAAGCTAGCTGTCACAGGTGAAATCATTGATAATTGGAATATTTAGGTCAAAGACTAACATTCCCCGAGCAACTTCAAAAATTCATTTTCAGCCTATTCTACTAATTAAAGACAGTGTCCTAATAAGTGAAGTGTCCTGGTACATAAGAGGGATAATAAGGAATTTAAAAGTTCAAAACCCATCTGCAACCAATCAACTCAACACTTTCAAGCATCCAATTAACCAATATTCAAAACAACATCGATAACGCAGGCTAGATAACGCATATCTCACAAAACTTCAAGAGTATAGAACAAAAAACTAACACTTGAACACCTCCAGAGAGCGGGATCTTCGCAGTCCCATAGTCATTGCAGTATGTGTATCTACAACACAAAAACATAGCAAGTTGCACCAAGGCATTCTTTTGAATTATGAGCTTGTACAATGTGCCTTGATACATTGAAGGATGACGTAAATAAATATTGGCAGCATACTGACTTGTCTCTTACTCATGATTTAATCTTATTCACAGACAGAAGTCCTGAAATTCTGAATACACATCAAACAGTTGCAACTTACACAAAGTCTGTATAAGAAACCGGTTTCCTGCTAACTACAGTACAACACTGAACTCGATGTTCTAACCCTTCGCTGGTAAAGGGGGGTGTACACCCCCTGTGAGTAAATTTTTTCTAGCACGCCAAAGGCACGCGCGGCACAGCCGCGCTGATGTTTATGTTACTAAAATCCTTTTGGGCATCTTTTAGTGCAAAAATCGTCATCCTACCATTTTTGGTACTGGAAATATGGGCCCAGGTCTGTGGGGCACTTTGAGCAATCTGATTGGTCGACAGGTTTTTCGTCGATATCTCCCGTTCTACAGTACCAATCATCTTCTAACTTTGCAGGAACATTGTTCCTTATAGCCTTAATGTGTCTGCCAAGTTTCGTGATGTTTCGATTAACATGGACTATTTTACAGACCCGAAAAGTCACCAAAAATAGTCTATTTTTTAATTTACAGACCGGTTTGTAAAATACCCTTGCCGTCCCTCCTTTGTCCCAAAATTTGGATTACATAACAAACTTGGTGCGCTCTATGTACCTGCCCAGTTTCATTTGTATTGGACTTCAGAAAGTATCAAAATTGCCCAAACCAATTTGTCCTCCACAGAAAGCCAATATACCATGCATCTACAGTATGGCAGTGTCCGGTCTCCCTTTCTGGCCCCCAAAACAGACACCCGGACACCCAAATTGGCAAGCAACCTTGTATTAAACCCCTTTTGGTGTGGACCAAAAAATTATCCCTACAGCTGTAAGGAAAGTACCATTTCCGAGGGGGGTTGTAGACCCCCCCCCCCTTTACCGTTCGTACCCTAGTTTTTAGCATTATCGACGAAGGGTTAAGTCACTCATCAATGCCCTTCTCAGGGAGACATGTCGGTTGAGCACTAAAGCTCCCTGTGACAGTGATCTGGAGCCATACCAAGAACATCATCAGTTAAGTACCCAAGAAAGGATTTCGCTCCTAAACGGAATATCCTTGTAGCTGATCTTTAATGTTAACTTAGGTGGAGCAAGCAGCAGCCGCCAACAACCTAACACCAGTGCCAACAGGTATGACTCCCTTTTCTCATGTCTCAGGCCGTATGTTTACTAGAAAAACAGTGGATAAGCACTACTGGCATTTGTTTGTACAGCCAACAATCTCTAAAAATAATTTCACAGAAGGACTAGCAGAGTTAATGGTTGGGGATCTGTCATCTATCAATTTTTTGTTTGTGAGACAGTATAGAAGTCTGCCACATGGCCATGGTTTTGGTGCTTTTAATAACACTTATATGTAGCACTATTCTCACAGCGTTGGTTTACTTCCTTCTAGAGTTATAGTGACATATCACATTTCAGTCAAAATTTGATGTGGAAAAGAACACGTTAACACAAACAATTGATTCTAACTAGTAGCTATCTATGTTTTACAGCATTTTCAAGGCAGATGCTAGGAACATGTGGAACACATTTACAGTAGCTCTTGATGGTAAAGAAATATAACCATGCAGCATGATTATATATAGACCTTGCCGTTAAATGGGTGATGAATGAATCCCCTGAGTCAAAAAAGCAGGGTAATTATCCTAGATCTTTACTCACTGGTCAGGCAATAATACAGAACATTTTTGACAGCACATCGTGCTTTGGGCATACGAATCTCTGTGCTCAAATCTGATATTTAATCCATTTTTGTCAGCAGCAAAGCTGCCTTCATTAACTTCAACTTGCATTCCGAATAGTGACCCTCTCTATTTCTCAATCGACATAAATACACAATATGCAGTTTTGCATAACATTATTTGGGTTATCTGGGCATTCAAACTTTATTATCACCCATCTTTTGTTCTTTTTCGACGTGACAATTTGCCGTAAGAACCCGCAAAAACACTACTGACTCCTTATATGAATCTTATATGGTCGCTCGAGCTGCTGGGTGATCGACAACCATTAAAACCTTTGCTAGGCAGTTCTAAAATTGGTGTTTGAATTGAGAGTTATAATGTGCACCAATCATTAAGATAAGTATTTATTTGTGTAACCAATGGCTTATAACACCAATAGCACTCGTCAACCTCTGTGATTTAGTTTCCAAACATAACAACCAA
>JAOBRC010311905.1:0-13293 GCA_027575255.1 Scolionema suvaense
TTACTTGCTTACATGCTTACTTTTACCGTTTTCATCATAAACAGATGGGAAGTTTTTCCCTTTTTAAATTACTAGTATATCTGTTTTTTAAATAAGCGCCTCCCTCGAATAAGTGCCCACCAAAAATTAAATAAGCGCCCGGACGCTTATTCGAGGCATTACGGTATATGGCCATTTGAATCTGAAAGGACGCGAAACTAAGACATATATCGCTAATTAATTTACCCTTAGGTTTCAATCTTAGGGCGTATCCTTTTAACGCTATTTCTCATGGACCTTTTTTATAAGCGGAACGTCTTGAAGACTATTGTTAAACTAGGATCACCTAATGCATTTTTACTTGTACAAATCAGGATTCTCGGTCATGTTCCTATTTATATCACTTTTAACCTCTTACACATTTCCTCTTGTTATATATATATTTTTAAGCATGCTATGTTCATGCTTCCGTCTGAGTAGTTTATGTCAAGGGACTCACTCATTTGTAGATCCTTGTATAGAATCATTATACAAAATGTGCTTTTCATGCATTCTTCTACATACCCAAGAAGTGTGCACCTTACTTTTTGTGGGTATGAAGATTAGCAATGCAACAATATCGGACAGGATTCACTTCACCTGATGGTAAAAATATGTGGTATGTGATAGAAGCACGAACTGAACGGTAATAAAGCAGAAAGGATTGGAGATTTAGAAAGAAAATAAAGAACATGGAAGATGCAGCAAGACCGTTAACCGTCACATGTAGAGATTTTCAAGCATGACGTTGTAGGTCCCATGCTTTGGGCTATCGAAAAACATGAAACTTTAGATATCCTTTTAGGAAGAACTGCTGACACAAGTGATGCAAAATATTACCTAATCAGTATAAAGTATAATAACTTTTCATCAGTGTCACTTTTTCAGCAGCGAAGTCCGGGATAGACAAAATATTTATATATTAAGCACATTTCATGCTCTGATGAGGGGAAGACTTGCTATACATGAGCAATATAACTGTCTCCTTGGAAATATTGTCCCTCTCTACATAGTTCGCAGCGTAGAATGAGTATATTGAACTTAGATCATGATTAAAATTAACGTTCAAAGGAAAACTTGCCAAGTTCAATACGGTCACAAACCGGGCAGTAAACATTGTCTGAACTTGGCTTATTGACAATTCAACACATCTGTCCACTATCGTTCACCAACAGCTTTGAATCTACAACCCTGGTCAAAATATCGTGGCACGCATGCGCATTTTTGCTATGTTTCGTACCGCAAGTAAATGAAAATAGGTCGACAAATACCGAGAGACTATTTCTGACTTTTGAAAAATCATGTTTTGACATTTCTAGGGTATGTTCAGGGTGTGATAGGGCTTGCTTTAGGGCTGGCCTTGGGTTTTTTAATTTTTTCAGGTAATTTAGAGAACAAAGGGCGTGGAATTCGGTCTACTGGCGTAAATTGCTAGAAACTTCACTGAGACTGTAGACAGAGATTGCTTAACACCTGAAAAAAAGTTCTTGAAGCGCTTGCAATTCAAAGTGCTTTTACAAGCAGAAGTAGTAAAAAGTACATTTTTGATTTCGGCTGAAAAAACCCTTTAGTGCCAGATATTTTGTCCATGATTTTAGAGAGGGACAGTGGATTTTCCATTGCACATATTTATTATCTAGATGAGGTTATTTACATCAACACTTGTGTCCAAGGGAGGGGAATCCACTTATCCAACATTTGTTTTTAATATATGCATTACGCTCTACCTAAGTCTCGTTTTTTGTTTTGATATTAAACCTCATGAAATCCACAAGCATTGACGATGTTATATCGAGCATTTTTTGATTAAATGCAATAAAACCAGCATTTTACCTTTCTTAACTTTTGAGCTATTCTAACCGTTAGTTCAAAAGTTAAGACAGGTGTTATGTCAATGTTATTCTTTCTTTATGTATTTATAGATAAATGATGGATTGAACCTAACTTAAGACTACAGACTGTGTCCTACTCTGTCTTTACAAACAATCCATCATTACATAACTGAAATGGATAAGCACCTTCGGCCAGCTCGCCTTGGTGCAGAAACCAAGACACCGTCTTCTGAACTAGAACGGAAGCATTGGCTTAGAACCTTCTCTAACTTTCTACAGAAACTGAAAATAACTGGTGATAGTGATCAATTAGATACATTAATAGACTATGTATCCTCTTTCCATATATGAACATATAGCTGACGAAGAAAGTTATGATGTAGCAGTCGACATTTTGAAACATTTGCTTATTAAGCCACGCAATGAAACTTATAACCAACACAAGTAGACGCCAAGCCGATGGAGAGACTCTTGACCGATATATTCTTGTGCTCACAAAGCTAAGCAACGAATGTACATTTAACTCGATAACAAGTGAAGTCTATAGACAAAAAACATCCGGGAAGCTTTCATTAATGGGCTGAAGTCTCCAGAAATTAGACAGTTATTTTCATGTTCAACGGTGGTCAATGAAATACCATCACAACGCCAGCTGTCTGGTTTGCACTTTGCCGATTCCTTCATTCAATCAGTGGAAAAAACAGCTAGTGTTAAGCGTTGAGACAGGAGACAGTACACGAAGGAACGACGGGAGACAGGACGTGTGAAATACGTTTGATGTTGTGTCCGCTCTGGAAAGCTTAAGTATGAGTGGAAGTATACATGGACTCTTTGTCTCTTTAGCGAAGAACTAGCTGTGCTAGTTCGAATCATTGTCAATAGAATACTTACTTTCGACTTTTGAACCGGGAATCCTACTATTTCACCTTATTACTACACTCTCAGTCATAGAAGAGTCATTTGTGAGTACTTTGGGGTGCACGTCAGTTGTAAACCCTTGATGCTATTTGCGCTTTCTATTCGAATATTCAAAGTGCAATTGAGGTTCTTTTAATCCGTGATGCATTATTAGAATGTTCGAACTCTATTAGGACAAACGGGCAAAAGAATTTATTCGGACAAGCCTGAAAGCAAGAAAGAGCAGCTTAAAAGTAATTTCATTACAGCATTGTCTCTCATTTGACACTGTATAGGATGAAGGCTGTTGACAGTTTATGTTGAATAGGCCTATAGATGCTGTGTGTAAGTAACGAAGGGTTCCTAAGATGCAATATAATACAATAGTTATATTTTCTAGGTTATGTAGCTACTCTCATTCGCGTAAGACATTAAGAGGGCGTTCATTAAAATTTCATTTCTAGAAGATTGCATGGTGTTATTTCAGATACAAGCAATGTGCTGGTCAGTATACCTATATCTATGGATCAATCGACACACACAAGATAAAGCCTAGCCTAGCCTACCCTGTCTATCTGTGGTCTATCATATAATCTAGATATAGGCTTGGTCAACAAAAGCCAAATTGATGAATGGTTATAATGACCGCATATGAGCAGACACGTATCATATATAATAAATGTAGTAGCTATTATACTCTTCGTTTAGATCTTATTCAGTATTGCACTGCACATCGATCGTTGCTGTCAATCGTTCCTGAGTCGAGAGAAAAGCAAGCAAGATAAGAAGCTAGCAAGTGCTCAGTTCATTACGAATGGAGATATAGTTCTGGATACAACATATTCGACAGAAGTGCACAAGGCAGATGTCGCAGGAAAGCTTCAGGAACATGAAGACAATATATCAGTATTTGAAATCCTTATAAAAACGCCTGGGTCGTTTATTTCATCTTTAAGATTTTTATGATAAGTAACAGTGAGACAAAGACTCTTGATAGGCCTAGCATGGGACATAAATTAAAATAATGTTCTACACGTTTTTTCTTACAAGAACCTTCAGACCTTCATTTCGAGAGCAAGTCTTCATATTTTGCCTTGTAACGTTCTCAACTTTTAATTAGGATTTTAGTGTTTTAAAGCTGTACATTCACATTCCTACTAGCTTTGTTCTTATAGAAAAATAATGTGTAGCTATAGATATATGTGATATTCTGACCATAAATTGCATGTTTTAAAATTAAATCAAAGCTACGTAGTTGAAACTCGTATAGAGCTGACCCTTCAAGAACCTCTTTACACAGAATTGTGAGCAAAATAATATAATCTTATTGTGATATCTGCTTTTTACTCACTTTCAGTAGTAGACCTTTTTTGGAAGGACCAAAGTGTTTATATATACATATGTATTATTCGAGGATTTACAATCTCTATTGATAAGGGTTTTGAATGGTTTTAAAATATATGTCTTCAAAAAACTCATTCAAGTTGTTGTTCCTTTGGATTACTTACCATCGGAGATTTCCCATGACTGATAAGACTCGGAAATAGGATGCAAACGACCTACACATAATTAGCTTGTTACATTTTGACATTGTGAGGAAATCGTACGACAGGCCCTTGATTGTCTTCATGGCTCACAATTTTTCATTTCATGGTTGTAAGAGGATTCAAAATGACGCTTCTTTTGATATTAAACCGAATCACAATGACGCTCTTGAAAGATGGAAATGACTCCCTTTTAAGTTCTTTCTGACACCCATCCAAAATGTAAATATGACACTCTCAGGGAGTTAGTTTGACACTCTCGAGGTGTGAAATTGACACTCCAAGGGTGTATACTTGACTCTCCTAAGCATTTGGATTGACACCCTTGGTGTAAATGAGTAGCATTTAGGACGTTCCTAGTACACCCATGCGTTCGTGTATTGAACCCAAGGGAGTCCGTTCTGGTCACCCTCGTTTGACACCCCTAAAGGATTTACTTTGACTCCCCTAGGACTGACAGTGTATCACGTTATTGCCAACATTTGCTAGCAGGAAGGTTGAGTTGCACAAATTTTCCCTTTCCTTGCTTGAAGCTTTCACTATGTTTATTTTAATTTTGGTTCATCAGCTAAATTCTTAGCAATTTTTGAGACTACTTTAGAGATCTGATCAATATTCTGAAATGATGTAGATGATGGCGTGATCAATCGATTTTACAACTATACCCACTATAACAATTGCCAGAAACAAAACTCTGATACAGTGGTGGTTATATGAATTTTTTGTACGTGTTTAGAGTATTTTGGGGTTGATTCGCTGAGTAAAGCCTCTTGCTGTGTGGGCATAAGTGACCGCGCTGGTTAAAGTTACATGAGGCAGATTCGCACACTTTTGGGCAGAGTGGGGATGGTTGTTGCAAATTGAAACAAGTAAAGAAAAGTCAAATATGACTGGTTTGGGAGGCTTTATGACTTTGGTTCATGCTCGCCCTTGTTTGTTTCTAAACACAGCTTACTGATTTTCATGCCGTCTATCATAGATCTGCTTCAAAATGTGCAATTATGAAAAACTTTATTGTCTCGCTAGATTATCTTCGAATGCGTTGGTCGTTTGGTTCACGTCGAATTTTTTTTCGCTCCTATTCAAGGAAACCTGTCTATAATACCAGTTTCTAAAGGGCGTCAATAAGTTTATTGCTCTCGTGTTCCGAATAGACGGGGTGGGTGAAAAATTACCAAATGAAAAATAATGGGGTAGGGTGGAATAAGTGGGTTGGGTGGATTTCCGATCAAAATAAAGAGGTGGATGGATTTTTTTCAGCACTTGACACGCTCCCCCATTTGAACAGTAGTTTTTATAAGGGTCTTTGTTGAAGCATAAATTTTGCCCATATAAGCACCCGAAAAAATACGACAGGTAGGTTTTTCATGTGGGTTATTGCAAAGAAAAAACGGGCAGGAATGGATTTTCTGGGAAAGGCGACCCTAATGCAAGGATGAATGGAAAATGTTTCAAATTTAAATAAAAGGGCGGCTGGAATATGCATATCTTGGGTGGATTTTTTCTCCAAAATTAATTAGCGTCTCGGCCTTCTATTCCAAACTCTATAGTATGTACGTGAATCGGTGTGTTTGTCTGGAATTATGATGAACGGTGTATTGTCCTGTAGCCAAGTAAGAAATACTGTTCTTTTCGTTTCTCTGTTTCGCATCGTATTTTGACATCAGCTGCTTTTAAAAACGCTTTTAGTTTATTTGCATGCCGATGGCGTTTGTGTCTTGTACTGTATACTAGTCTGAAATGTTTTCCCTTTGCAAGTTTTGCAACTGTACGTGTTCAATCAAGGAAGTTTTATACCACTGGAAGGTGAACCAGATGCAGTCATTACTAATCTCCTTTCAGAAACTATTGAAATTTTAAGCAATAAGACATTTGAGTGCGTTATGCGGTTCGTTGAGAGAATTTATCAAATGCCTTCAAGCTAGCAGGAATTACTATAAAACCAGTGTTGGTTTAACAGGACATTTCTGAAAAGGGAGACAAATTTATCGAACGAAAGATTTTATGGCTGATCGTAATATGTTGCTGATTTTTTACGTTGCGTCTTTACTTGAGGCACTCAATATGAGAACAAGGCAGCTTGCATAAATGGGAGTAGTCTTCATTGATGGTTTCTTTTTAATCCTATTGTCAGATGTATGAGTAACAGTTTAATTTTTACAACCAAGCTATGCCTCTGTCTAAGCATTCTATTGCTGTTGCATAACGATGCAGAGCTAATGGCCTTCGTGCATAACACACATTGTGACAATAAATTCCGAATCGATCTCGTTCCAGTGGTTTAAAACTTTCTTGGTTCAATAGATATGAGATAACTATACTGATATATACTTACGACGGGAGGGAACCTTTGCAATTGTAAGCAGCAGGTCAGCCTACTCTGTAATTCGTTTGTAATTTCGCTCGTGTACATATGACGTACACATGTTCTTGTTAGCATCAATATGCGTAATCTTACCACTTGATAAGCATGCTTTTGAGCCAGCAAAGTTAGATATTTTTATTCTAGTGTCTGGTCCGTTTCCGTACACCGAGTTAGATTTATTGCATTACTTGTTGGAAGATTCTATTTCATTTGTTAAACTTATACAAAAGATTTTAGAACAGTTAACTACGAATAACCTTGCAAGAGCTTGCTTGCTTCGATGTCAGATTATGTCCCGGGTTGTGTTTTTGGTCTTCTAAATGTTCTTGAAATGGCAATTTTGACCAGTTAAGACAAACGTGCTTTCATATCCTGGAGATTTGTTTTGCTGCGAATTATTGAAAAGTAGTTCTATCAACATTTTTTCGCAAATTGTTAACATTTTGCGATTTGGCCTAACCCTGTGAACTTTGCTTCCAGAGATAAAGGTTCCGGGCCTGAACATTTGTGGTGTGCATTTAATTTAATGGCTGCTGGTTGCAGAGCTTTTAAGATGTATTTTAAGCAGAGGATGTTCATGGCGAATAAGTATAGCACTTGTAATTGCTGTTGAAAGAAACATTCTGATTGATTCGAATCAAAGAACTTCTACTCTTGTCTCGTCTGCGAAAATATTCCTTGGAATGACTAAAAATTCCTTCAGTTCGCTTACATACAAAACGATTCGAAACGTCTTCATCCTGCATCTGGGACCCTGCACCTATGAGACAAAATACGGCTTCGTATATTTTCGTCTTTCCGAGGAGTTTTGCGATAATATACGAAGTTCGCATATTTGTGGAAAGCTTCGGATATTAACGTATTCTACTTCTATACTACAAAAAATATAAGAGAGTATTCGCATTCGTGGTAATATACGAATTACCACAATAAACACAAAAAGGGGTCTTCTTACTGGTTATACGAGTTCGTATATTATCACACACGCAGCGAATCCGAACCTGCATATCACACGGATTTTCACGGATATTAGTAGTATCCGAAGATATGCGAATTGTAATATTAGCCTGAATTGGACCCGTTAACGCAGTGGCTCTGACATTGACACCTTTCCGGCCAAGATTATTCAATCGAATTTCAGGGGTTCGAAGGAGCCTGAAACAGAATCGAAACAGCCTCTAGATTTTCTACAGGCCCTAAATAAACCCATTGGCGACGCTCATGCTGTGAATAGGACTATCGGCTTTCCGGTAAGTGAAGAGATGACTTGGTTGCTGCACGGCCGTCGAGCTTCCGCATGACGGGTGTTACATGTCACAGAGTAGATATATAGTGTTAGACAAGTACAAATGATAGCGCAAGTGAAAATGATACTATAATATCTGTGGTATTCACATGGTAGGACCCTGCAGTACACCAGACGTGCTAAGATGGATCTGCAACTCGGGTAACAAAACAGGGACCCTAAGCAGTGACAATAACGGTGGAGGAGGGAAAACATCAAGTATACATAATGATAATAGTAAAGGGATTCTTTGGCAAGTATGGAGTCTAGAGACCAAAGGTAGTAATAAAAAAATATCTGATCCTGCAAATTGATTGACCTCTGAGTCTACCATGACGATAATGATACATTTCAAGGTACCAGGACAACTGACAGTTGCTATTGGGCCCAGCAAGATACTGCAGGTTAGCACACATACCGGTAAACTTGCTATACCAGACTACTATGTCTCTCGCAGGAAAGCAGCTGCACGCACTAAATAACATTTATTCAATGTGTTGCAAACAATTGTTACAACGTAAGACAGTGCGTAGTCAATATCGTAATGCTTCTGACTGAGACAACGTGCATGAACATATCCATGTAAAGTAAGTCAGAGAAATGCGACTATGGAACTCTGCTAAGTATTCTGCAGAATAATATAGCAAATGTTAGTTGACTTGTATGAGCTGCTCGTTTATAGATTGGTGTTCTTGGTCAAAATGCAAATACAAACGTTAAATGTCACAAACTAATGTAATACGTGCACTGACTGCGTAACAGTCGTATTACATGCTGCTAGAGATTCGCGCTGCCACTGAAAAAACAGACCCAGGATAAAGCAAAAAAAAGAAAAAACAGACCCAGAATAAAAAAGTATTATACTGCAGATTTTGTGCATTCATGGCGCAAAGAAACTGGCCCCATGATATTCTAGTAAGCACACCCTTGATGCTGTTTCGACTTAATATCATTAAGCTTAAGGAGTATAATAAGTAGAAATCAGCAATCAATTTTATACACTGCGTTAAAAGGTCTGTTTTCCGACAATATGCGGACGTCGGTATACGGAGGATGTGCAATAATATACGAAGCTATCCGATCTACCATGATGGGTGGTACATTTGCGATGCTGTAGAACGTCGGATATTTTATTGGAAAGTACGCTAATATAGGCCTTTCCTATATTATAGCTTATTCATGATGCGCATTACACAACCATGAGATATTATCGTATATTATCTTTCCGCAAACCAGCGTGAGGGACAAAAATCCGGTCTTAAAGTCAGATTTGCTTTGATACTGTTCGGCAAGTTATACATGAAAAATTCGCGCTTCTTTTCGGACAAGGAGAGGTGACGGTGAAGCTGTGAGACGGTTGGCTGGAGCCCATTCATCATCATTGTGATATCCAAGTAAGTAACTTTTAATATCTGTAAGAATTGCTGGCATAGTCTATGGTTTTTGGCAGTCTATAGTTTTCAGCACTTTGTGGGAAACTTTGACGTGCTCAGCCTATACCTTGTGGGTTGTACTTAGAACATGTTAGAACCAATATTCTATTCATATTGACTTACTCTCTGCTAAAGTGATGGCCACAAAGTCTTATATCTTCAAGAAATCAATCTTTGTGTCCTGCACGCTATATGTGCATAGGGTAGCTGCTATTTCAGCCTTTTTGAATGTCAAGCTCATCGGTTGATGTTCTGTTATGGTTTGGTAAGGCTCGAAGAAAATTTGATTTGCTTCTATGGAATGTTTTTTGAATATGGTGACGTTTCTACTGTCTGTCTCTGCTGTCTTTTTCGTGAAAATTGGCACAATACAACAGAAACGGGGGTAAAAGCACATACAACCTTATTTTACTAGTGTCTGTGGTTTTCAGCAGGTTAAAAGTTGCATCTAATCACTTGTCGTAAATTGTCGATTAGCTACTTCCTAGCAGGGCAAATCTTTCAGCCATTGTTTGGTGTGAAAATGATACATCTTTCTAGAAAATGTTTTTTGGTCTTTGATTCCAATATGTGACTTAAGGATACTGTTAACCCTCGGAGAGCATTGAGCCTTTTATTCACTTCAGACAAGGCTCTGCGACATCATATAGAGATAAATACATGAACATTACACAGCTGATTCATTTCCTATAATTTCAGACTAATATAGCCACCTGTTTCCGGTAAACAAAGAAAACAATTGGAAAACTAGAGAGCTCTAAGTCCCCCCATGTTTAATATTTTCTCACAGCACTTATCTGAAACGAACCGTCGAAGATGTGGCTTCGAAACGGTGTCGGCAATTTGCGAGATTTTCTTTCGTTCTTGAGCTATGGGCCTACATTCCTGAATTTCCTAACATTTTTTCGGACGTTTTGAAAATTTCAACTTAAATCACTTCTAACTTTTGATCTAGGCAATTACAGAGAAAATGCCGACACCGTTTTGTAGGCCCTGTTATGATCTTTCGAACCATGTACCATTTGTCCAGGATAACATAAGTGGCGGGGACTTAGAGCTCGTAGAAAGTAAAAAATATCAGTTTTTCCCAGTTTTGTTTACTGCTTCGTAGCAGGTGGTATGCAGGCCTTACTTTTAGCTCTTTCAAAAGCTTGCCACCTGGTCTCAGAAAAACATGCACAAGAAACAAATTTTTGACAATTTACTGGTAAGCTGTAACGTGTAGCTGAGTTCAAATTGCAGAAAAGTTTTCCGAGTGTTAACAGTATCCTTAAGCGATTGTGCACTTGATTGTCATGATATCTATTCTGCTTTGCACTTATTTTGGCAAGACAAATAAGTTCTTGCTGGGGTGGTCGAAAAAAAATGGCTCAGAGCTACAAGGCTCAAATAATGTGTTAAAATAACTTTCCGGTTCAGAAGCGATATTTACTGGATCTTCGATGATTAAATTGTAACATTGACACTTTAGAAGACGAGAATCTTCTGTCTTGGTTGTATTTTTCAGGCTGCCAAAATCTGCTGACACCTGAAAACCACAGACACGTTATTTTTTGTCATTTTTGCTTTATCTGGCGTATGGTCAGTGTGATTGGTGTATTTCCCATGTCAAACACATAACTTTGTTGTAGTTAATCTACAAGTTGCGAAACATTCCCAAGTTGCTTCACCAGGATTTATTTCTAAGATCGGACATTTGACCTGTTGAAAACTGCAGACAAGACCCTATATCCTGTCTAGCTAGCTCTGTATTTACTGTACTAGCTACTCATTCCTTAGCTTAATGGGAGTGGGACAGAGTTTTCATTCCTCTTGACTGGAGCTTCTGGCTCTCAGCTCATTTCTAGCACAGGATCAGGACAGCAATCCCCTATCTGTAGAAAGAGCTGATAGTTCCAGGGTAACCTAAGCGGGCCTTTACCTACCTTGATTAGATTAGCTCCCTTGGTAGGTATCTAGCTTACTCATATGCTGCCCAGACCTAGGTGAATGTATCTAAACCCCTAACCCTAGGTCGGCCCATGGGTAGCAAACAGTACCCCCAGGGTACTAGTTAAGCTTTAGTTCGAAGCCACTTGATTCAATCCCGCTAGGAATAAACAGATCCATGAGTCTATAGCTAGGAAGTCTACTAGGATAAGTTGATTTAAACGTGAAAAAAGCTGCCCTTTTTCTGGAAATCGAACGCATGCCCTTCCCCTAATGCCCTGCTTAGAACAATTAGTGAACCGAAGCTTCCAAATCAGTTACCCGTCATGCCTGGCATGGCTATGCGTATGGCTACAGGCACCCAGCTACAATTATACTAAGGTTGCTGGTATCAGTTTATGTTCACAGACTTGCTACATTAATCGGTTCATAAACGTTCACAGTGCCATAGCTCCAAAGATTTTTGTAGATTTATGGATTCGGATTACATTTTCAGCTGTTTATTTTTATACTTCTTGGTGATTTGCATCTGGTTTCTCTTCTGCTTTCTCTAGTCTTCTGTAAGCTTGTAGTTGATATTACCGTTTTGTCAGGTACGATTTTGCTAAGCGAGACAAGTACCCAGGCGCGATTGTGCTAAGGTGTTGGTATCAGTTCGAGTTTACAGACTTGCTACAGTACATCATATCTAAGCCTCTTAAGTGTGATATCTCGGAAGATTTTTTGTAGGTTGATGGATTTGGATTTCATTTTCTGTCTATCATTTTAATATTCCTTCATGATCTGTATGCGGTCTGCTTTCTGCTTTCTTTATTCTTCTTTAAGCTGATATTACCGTTTTTTCAAAAGGTTCGCAAATTATTAAAAAGTAGTTCTGCAGAAATTAATGACGATAGCAGGCCTCGATATAACGGCCCGACGCCCAACTAATGTCGGGCGGTTTCGCTGATTTGTCGGGCAGCTTTCAGGTGCCTACGACAACATGTCGGGAGGGATGAATGTTCCGAGTGTATGAAAACAATTAGAGAAGCAGTGATTTGGTCGATGTCTGTGGTACGATCTCTCCCTATGAACGCCATTTCTGAACTATTTTTTTCTGTTCCCCATTCACTCGTTCCTTCTCCACTGCATCTTAGACTTGCGTGACAATCAGATTGCCTGAGACACCAGGATGGCTCTACATTGCCATTCCCTGGTGTATGAGCTATGTACTCTCTGATGATGTCTGCTGTGATTGCTATGTTTCTGAGATATTTCTGATATGGTATTTCTGACTAACATCAAGCAGGTGGACCTCTGCGAATGAGAGAAGATTGAAGTTGCTTGTAGAATGAGTTAAATTTGTCGACCCAGCAAAAGTTTCCCTGAATAAAGTAGATTTGTTTTGTCACAGATGTGGGAGGGCCATCCAATCGGTTCTTCCAGCACATGTATTTAATCACAGATGGAACTGGCAGCGATACCCCCAGAAGCATTCCACGACAGTACACGGCAAATATGCTATTTTCGATGCAAAATTTATCAGATTATATTCATGTGGTAGCGTATTTCATCAGAGGACTATTCGTTAGAAAATAGTGTTTTAGTCCAAAATACTTTGTCTCAACCAGCAAAACATTAACCTCCAACATCACCATTGCAAACAAGCAAATGTATAGCTATAAATCTTACGATGATAGTATATCAGCCTTAGGGTGTCCGCTCATGTTCCCTTATATTTTTATAGTTTTCACCCTAGTGAGTTATTTGCAAAAAAACTGCTACTATTTCTGATAAAGCAAAAAATTATAATCCATTCATGTATGCCAGCAGCCATACAAGGCGCGACTTACCAGGTCAATAAGAAATTTACGGCTTCCGGCATTTTAGCGCATACGGGACCTCAGTTGAAATGCATTGGTAAATGGCACCAGACACTGGGTTAGAAGTCCCAATATCCGGAGGTATACGGAAACCGCCAAACTATGGTTTCATGGGAATATACGGGGAT
>JAOBRC010312016.1:0-20770 GCA_027575255.1 Scolionema suvaense
AACCACAATCTTAAAAACTTATTTTACATATTTGTAAATTTTGGAAGTTGCTTATGTTTACTTTATCTGAGCCCTCACATGCTTAACTTTAAGGTATCTCGAGCCCTAGTTGCTTATTGACCCTGTTGCTTATTAAAAAAAAATAAGTGTATTCATATTAAATATGCACCAGTTGAAAGTAAGACCATTTGATTTCAATAAATTACGAAGAACACATGCAAAAAATTTAGAGTAGCAAAATACAAAAAATAAAATAAATATACAAAATAGATCCACATTCGTTTTAGTGTAGCTATCTTATATCAAAATAGATCCCACAAATAAATGTTTTACCTGTAGAATAGTTCGATGCATCTCCATTACCTCCACATGCAACAAGCAGCTCATTGGTGTTTTCATATTTTCGCGGTCTAGTCCTAACAGACTGTTGTGTCCAGTTCCTACGATTAGGTAATAATAGATAATGATGTGCTTCCATGAGTAGCTCCTTGCATTTTGGAAATTCCCCAAAGAGGCCTTCAGATTCCACTTGATCGATTAGGTAGTCTGGAGAAAGCATTGGAAGACGAACATGCTCTATCAAAGCTTCAAAATATTTCTTTCGCTCTGTGCAATCGTATTTGATCCAACGTATAAGTGATTCATACACTCTCTCTTCGTTCAAGACACGAAGCTCGTCACTGGCTAAAATAGGTGAAAACTGCTCAGCAGACAACAACAAAAACTCATCACTCTCCACAACGTATCCGAAGTTTTCGCATATGAAAGTTGTCGTTTTTGCAAAAAGCTCCTCGCACGTGTACGATTCAGCAAATTTTTGCATGCCAAGACAGTTATTAACAGAAAGCATCGTCTCCAAAAATCTGCAGCATACATCTTTCAATGATTTTATAAGCATGAGATTTGCAGCTTGCAAAACCTTTTCAACGTTGTCTGTTTGCAGAGGAATGGTTCCCGTGTAAATGAAGTTCAGCACCAAATGCATCACTTCAACATCAGTTCCAATGATTTCAATGACTTTCTCGTGGCTCTCCTTCATGTTCCCATTAAACATGGCTTGAAAATAATCCGAACATGATGCCAATATGACTTTATGGGCTTCGAAAAGTTCATTTCCAACGCGAAGTGTAACATCACAAAACCCAAGTTGGCCACGCTGTCTCAAGTCATCAACGTTCTTCAAGACATCAGTAAGGTGCTTTTCTTCGACGTGAGTTGTTAATCCGTCCTTCTTCGTTGCAGACAAAAACATCATTACAGCAAACATCTACGCAAGTTTTCAAGCTTAGCGGTGAGGCCAACACGAAACGACAGTTCGTAATTCTCCCATGATTGCAACATTCGGTAAATCGAACAGTGTTTTGAACTCAACTGCTAATCGAATGTTGTCGTTATGCCAACTAACGTTTCATTCGAATCTGACGCGAAAATCGAGTGTGTGTCGCAAGAAAGTTTAGAGACCCAGACCACGACTCTCGCTTGATTTGGAAACTGATCTTGGAATAACATACAAACGGTGTACAGTGCAATCGAATGGTCGGCTCGACTAAGAAATCGCTCGAGAGACCAGATGTGCCAATGCATTTCAATTTTTAAATAGCTGATCTTCAATATCGTCTTCGATCACCTGCTTTTCAATTATCAATGTGGTTTCTGAGTCCACAAACCTAGCTTCAGCAGAAGCCTGCAGCTGGTAACAGTTAAAGATTATCTTCTTTACCACTCTTCAGTCAAAATCAAAGCTAGAAATATGTCCAAAGTTGAATGCGATGTTTAGTTTTACAATTTGATTGCTTTTATCAGTAGCTCTACTTTTTATTGAGTTCTGTGCACAACTCACAATTCCAGATCCGAACCGACAAACTGTGCCACCAAACATTGAGGAAATGCACGAGAAGACCAAATTAGAATTATAATATACACTCGAAATGCGAGCAATATAGTTCAGATTAAACATGCGCGCAATAGAACCAGTCAGTAGTTACTGCATCTCAAGCTTACCATAGGTATTACCCACAAAATGCCATTCCCGAACTGTCTTCCACAAGGCTCTCGCTGGCATACCTATTTTAGCTCCTAAAATACATCTCCATTTGGAATTTTTATAACGAAGTTAAGACTGAAATGCAGAGAGAAATTTGGCAAACGCCCTCTTGCTGTGTATATGCAAGAGCCAGCAACCTAGGGTGGGGCTCATTGTTCGTAACTTTACACCCCCTCCCCCCCTCCTTTCCCTCGTCTATGTCCTGAGCGACTAATAAAGATTTAGCTTGAAACCTTATTTTTACAAAGCAAACTATCCATCAAAATGAAAAATCAGTTAAATCGCAAAAACCACCGAGAAATTGCAGAATGGAATTTCAAACCTTTGCGGCATTCGTAGCCACCGATCGACGCATTCAGCGGATAGCGGGGCGACCTGTTTATAGGCACTCGCTTCAAAATGTTATGCTCTTAGTGATGCACTCATTGACACCACCCAAAAACAGCTATAAGTTCCCCAAATTGTGCCATAAACAGAACTATTAGAATTTGTTAGAAAATCGAGCTACTCTTTCTCTGCACTAAGAAATATTCTGATCTTCAATTTTAAGAGACGGAAATCAGGTAGAAGTTCTATCATCGCTCCTGCTACAATTTTCGCAAGACAAGTCACAGAATTAGTGGACTCCAGCAAACATGAACATAAAATAGCTGCCACTTTCAAGCTAATTTTTCAGGCTCAAATCGAACACTAGTCTTCACACGACAGATAAATCTTCAGAACCTTTTACACCAAAAATTATAAAAACTGAAGTTTCACAAGTAAAGTGACAAAAACGCGATGAACAGATCTCGAAATATTTTCGAAAAATGCAAAAATGGATATTGTATAATATAATGGCCACGCATGAGCCAAACGAGGGTTTTCCTCTGAAATGGTACATGGTTGGCAACGTAAGTAGTATTGCCTTTAAAGATGCACAACAAAAATTACAACAAAAAAGATACTAACAAAGCATTATGCGCATACTTCGAAACACCTCCTAAAATTGCAATTAGCTAGACATCAGAATAGCCACACCAAGCCAAATGAGAGCATTCCCAGATGTGCCCCAAACCCATAATGTTAGTACTTTTGCACCTAAGATTCAAAACAAAAATCGGAAAAATAGAAATGAAAAATGCTTGAAACATTCTTTACAAAACCCGAAAAATGAGGATTTTGAGGCGTAAATTGCCACCTACAAGCCAAGCGAGAGTTCCGCAGATAACACATGGTTCACAACATAGTGTTGACCCTAAGAAGCACACCAGAAATTACAAAAAAAAAAACAGCAACAACAAAAGAAGCGGTCTTGAAATATCTTTAGCAACAATGAACGGTCATTCTGAGACGTAAAAAAATCGTCACCTACCAGCTCAACGCAAGATTCCCAAGACATGACGCACGTTTCGTATTTACAGAAACGTACAAAGCTTTCTTCAAATCTTTGAAAAACACTTGCAAATATGGCCATTTTCGCTAGTTTTGGTTGTACGTTGTACAAACGGTCATAACCAACCCAAATAGTTTTTTCCCCAGGCATGACATATGGTCGATAACATAACTGCTATTGATCTACAATTTTTACACCAAAACTGCAGAAAAATAATGGCTGGATTTTGAAAAATAAAAATGAAACGAAAATGGCCATTTGAGTTTAACGTGTCACTTCCAAGCTGAACCATTCTTTTTTTCAACAATACGGCTTCATCACTAGCCTGCTCGCAGACTCTTCGGAAGTGTTAACTTCTCTCAAGCCAGCAAGCGGATGAGCGCAGCGCAAGTTGGACTGTGGTTGCAGTCTACTTCATCATTATATTTCGATTATTCATCTTGAAAATCATGCAAAACTTGAGAAACATTCATGGAGCAATTGTTGGTGGCAGACAGACGGAAGGACCGGCGGACGGACAAACATCATTTTATAGGGCACTTCCGCAAACGCAGAAGTCCAAAAAGCACATGGCATTGGAATTGCTTCAATAATACAATATTCTTTTACAGCAGGCGTTGAATCACTGCTATCTGGCGTATCGATGCAGTGTCTAACAATGTGCGGCAGGGGGATCGAATTCTACGCTCGGACAAATTAAAAAGTCCCCAGTTACGCCATAAAACCAGCCCTGCCTTACCCTGCAAGCATCCAAAACGTTGCTAAAAGTATGATTTTTCGAAAGTCCTCAAGAGTAAATTTCTCTAAAATATCCGAACGGTCCACCCTGATCTGCGATTCAGAGAAATCTTCTTTCGTTGCGATGAAAACATTGCGCAATCGCGCATGCATGCCAATATGCTTTGACCATGGTTTTAGTTCTGTTTTGAATGGTCTAAAATTTTTTACAAATTCGAAGACTCACGTTTCTTAGGAAAAGAGGGTAAACAACTTAGCTAGTCGCAGGATGTCGGGGACTCTGGAAAATCTTCAAGAAAGTCATATCTCAGGACGCCTGGGTAAACCAACAATGTTTCAGAGGTCATCAGAGGCCAAAGGAACTACCTGCCAAGTTTAAGCTTCATAGGCGCTATAAAAGGGAAACAAGCGTGAGAAAAAAGGGATATTAAAAAGTCCCTCTATGCTAACGCTCAAAAATGCCTATATCAGGCAAGGACAATCTACATGAAACCGTTCAAGTTAGCGCCCACTCTTCAGCCTCTCAACCAAACAAGTCCCAGACAGCAAAGTTAGCTGTCAATTCCTCGTACCTTTTACAGTATTTCACTCGAGAAGACATCTTTCGTGTGAAGTAAATCGATAAATCACAAGAAACTTCCTCGACAGTCTATTTCCTACCACCGTAAAAGTTTGCGTGAATTTCTTTGTGCTTGAAAATTATTCACCACAAATCCTCCACTCCGCGTGCTACCTACATCAAGCGATGTATTTGTAGGCTTTTTACCCAGCGGAAGGTGCCGTTTCTTCAGTTGCAACGGCCGTGCTTATCCAAGGAATAGAAAGAATAAAATACTATACCAGACCATTTTTGCTGATCGCACTGCGGTCATAACTCAAGGATCTACTTATATTTGCGAATAAAAAACGTGCAAAACACCTGTTCCGGACAGTTCGTAAAAAAGAGCTCCCACAAAAATTCAGAATATTGTTGAGATAGGCACAAAACCGGTCAAAAAACGACTTGCTATTGTGAAATGGACCCTTTTTCCAAAAACTAATACGTATAACAGAAATGACCCCAGTGGTTCATGAATAATAAATCAATAGAAATGTCTTTGAAACAGTTTGTTTTCTCTTCGTAATTTTCAGAAATTACGAGAATAATCCCAAATTACAACCCTACACTGTGTTCACCAGCGGTAGATGTCACGTTCACTTTATAGGATGAACGAACGTATTATATTGTTCCAGTAGTATTTCCGCGAAACAGTTCCAAACAACAAATTTTGCCAGCCAGCCGAGATCCTCTTATGAAGCATGACAGAATCTGAACAATCAGAATGTTTTTCTGCAGACTCGAAGTCATGATTTTCAACCACGTCTGTATTAATATTGCCATGATTCGAGGCTCCGCAACATAAACAGCATAGTCACCAAAATCCACAGGAGCATGATGGAGACATTCAGTACGAAACGTTTCTGACTTTGCATTTCACACGCGACGTAGACGACGCAACGTATAATCGAGTGTGGAAAATCATATACGATTTGCTCACTTCATGAAACCAACTTTAGGTGCATCAGAGCTTGCATCAGCTCGTTGTAAAATAGGTGTTAGCTTGTTGTTTACCTCCTGACCGATCTGACTACCAACCTGGAACGTCAAAACAGGTTGGAATGGAAATATAGAAGAGCCATCATGGGACTCGTTATAACCTAAAACTTAGGTCCCGATTTAGAGCATGGTACATCAACTATGAAAACGGAATAATAGGATGCTGTGCATCAAGTCCACCCTATGTTACTTTACTCAGAGAAATTTTCGCGAGAGGAACTTTCGCAAATTTCGGCCTATTCGCGAAAGATCATCTTCCAAAATGTCTAGAAACGCCCGCACGCGAAAGAATATTTTTCCAAAAGGTGATTTCACGAAAGATTACTCAGACGATGTTCATTTTACGTGGGAATAAGGGAGGTTTAGGACCTTGTGAACTCGTGAAACGGTTTCTTTTCGCGAAAGTTTATCTCGCCAATTTTTTGAAATTTACTGATTAGCGAAATTTGATCCAAAACATTTCGCGAGTTTACGACCTTGCGAAAGTTTCTCCGAATAAAGTAACCCTATCAAGGATGGGCTTCTTCAGCACCCTATTCAGAATTGGGGGAAAGGGGGGAGCACGCATGCCCTCTACGTAAAATCCGCTTGGAGTCATAAACTTTCAATTTTGATGAAAAAAACTTTTCGATGACGTCATTGTGCCCTATGACGTCATTTCTAGGGATTTTTGGACCAAAACTTTGAAAATTTTATTCTTTATTGGTTTATACAACACTAAAAAACATGTTTTATCAACAAAAAAATCCCGTGTTCTCTTATTTCGGCCTAAGTTTTGGCCAAAACACTAGTTTTTGCCATGAATTTGACACTAGGTGGTGAAATAGACACTCGACCAATGACCCATATCTCGGGAACCACAACAGGTACAATCACGAAACTTCACCAAAATGTACATAGCTAAATTACATTAAGAGTCACAAAGTCCAATTACTCTGTCGTTCGTATTCACTATCAAAACGTTTATCATGAAATTCATAGCTGCCTTTCATGAATTTTACGCATCGGCTCGAGAAGACCCGCAGACAACTAGATTTCTGTCCAACTACAGCATCTGTAAAAAATCGTTCTATCCAATACGTAGCAGACAATCTTCACTTCAACTGGAACACGTACTAAGAATTCGCAGTTGGGTGGGCACATCATACCAGATTCTCAAAAATCCTGATTTTTGTAGGGTTGGAGTCATAAAATATCTCACATACCTCACCAAACGATACTAACAAACGTATACTCAAGCTCATTTAGACACCGCTTTAAGTGAGGTCAATTATTGCTATGTATGTGCTGTATACGTAGATTAGAGCTACAGCCTTTCAGCAATTGATCGGCTTCTTAAAGCACATTACGTAGAATTTTCATTTCAAACGTTGAGGTTATAAAATCTAAGAAAATCAGGGCCAAAAACGATGCAAATCTCAATCGCAGATCTTGAAGTTTTGAGGAACTCGTCCACGTATTCTGCTTCCTATTGTCTAGTTCGAAACTTGATCATACCTGATGAAGTCGAATCGACGTAAAGGACAGAAAACGTTTCTATTTGCATTTGTCAAGCTGCGTGCAATAACTCGACACCGCAAAGTAGAATGCACTAAAAAAAGCAGACCACCTACTAACCTAAGACAAAACAAAGGAGAATGCAGCATTAGTTAAGAAATCAACTTACCTCCAACATTTCAAAAAGCAAATCTGGGTTGACTCCACCAGATCCATGTTTCTGCACACTGCATATGTTTCCTGCTTGGTTGATTGAGACAAGTAATTGAGCATCACTGCAGCATTCTTCTTCAGCGGTGGCATCAACAACGAACCTATCGCCAACCTAAAATTAAGGTACTTCTAAGCAAAAAAGAAATTTGCCATCGCAGAAGGACATGAAAAGACAATTCAAATACTTTGAACAAGATAATAAACTAAAACAAGATCCAAAAAAATATCTCCCCAGTTCATGCAGAATACTGAACGGATTAAGACAACTGCATTGCCAAATATGCTGATAACTGCAGGAACAGATAATACTTGCCTAAGCTATATCACTGCATAATTGCCACGAATGAGAAGTCATGGCGATCTCTTACCAAAATGGTTCAAACATAGGCCTAACGTGCGTTTTTAAGACATCGCTTAATCCAGTTTCAAGAATTTGTGACCAATGACTATTATTCACAAGAAAGTTGAACTCCCCTAGCCGAAAAGGGAAGAAAATATAGAGGGAGGAGGGAGGGGGGTCAAAAATTATAAGTAGTAAGTTGATGGTTAACATCATTTCCCTTTTCGACAAGTGAATCATGATTTGAGGAGGTATATATACAATCCAAATCTCCGTTTTTAAAAAGCTAATCCCCAGACGCCAGAGACTAGAAATTGGAACCACTTGCACTTGCCCATAATTCATAGACAAATTCCCAAAATTTACGACAAAAAATTAATTGCATAAAATGCTTGGAAATGCCTTCAACTGATTGCAAATCATATAAGACGGGCAGAAAAGCTGTCCTACAAAGCTAGCATCAGTTTCCGCATTCTTTTCTATAAAGAATTTTAGTTTTTGATTTTGCCGTATTTTGCACCTTCCTAGCAGACTTTATTTGGCGTAAAATATGAAAGAGCCGGTGACACAGCTAACTTTTTCTCTACAAACAGTAAAAGAACATACTTTCCACTACCAAATGATATAAATTTGTCAATGTTGGATACAATTTTCATTCCGAAAAACTATTGCAAAAAAACAAAAAATTACCAATAATGGTCTAACTATGGACTTTACTGAAAACCGTAACCAGCAATAAAAGCTTCGACCAAAAAAACACTAAAAATAAGACAACAATCACGGAGGAGAGTCAGAAGACTTTGGCCAAAATTGATATTACCCCGACAGAATACGGTCACGAAACAGTCCGTGACAAAAAAAAATTGTACTGACAAATGGTCAAGAGAATTCTATAAGCACTTGCAAAGTTGCACCGCGAAGCAAACCTTTAACCTTTCAGACGAGGTAAAAATTTCGAAACTAGAAGGGGCAACACCCCTGTCCCCACAAATATCTGTGAAATGTCACTTTCAACCTTGGCTTCCTAACTCTAAGTTGAGATTTTAGTTGCGTTTGTATTATATGTGGTTTTAATGACGTTGAATAGTATTTTATATTGATGGCCCGTAGTTGCCATGCTGGCAAGCTCAGCTGGTTTATTGTCGGAGCGCAACATATCTTTTGTTTTTTGGTACAGGGAGCTGCAGAAAATGTACATTTTTATGAAGCCAGTACTGATTGGTAGAACTCAAGTGGTCTTATTGAAGGTGATTAATCTGATTAGATGGCTGCGGTGAACATTCGTTGTAACACCACGGGTCTCCAAGTCAGATACATATCCATGTGCTGGAGTGCTGTCATGTAAAATACGTCCTATTGATGCATAGACGTGATCAGTATTTTTGCCTGCATGGCAGAAGCCAGTATGGCATAATTACAATGCTGATTATTTCTAGTTATGGCACTACATTCACATGGGCAATTTCTCCATATACCGTAAATCCTCAAATAAATGCCTCCTTCACTTATACTCTCTAATAAACACCTCCCTGAAAATGAAAATTATTTAATAAAACTTCCTTCTATCAAACAGTTCCCTCACGGAGGGAGGGTATATTACAATCCATCTCTGTTGCAGCAACATGCAAGCAAAAGCAGCAGCAGCAATAAGCAATAAGGCTGGAAATAAAGCCTAAAAGAACCTCAGCAATGGTGTTGATATATTTTTCAGGTGTTACCTGATATAAAAAGTTGATTAATTTATGTGATGGACGCTCGTAATAATCAACACATTGTTTATAATAATTTACAGGATATCGTCATAAAAAAATATTTTTAAATAAAGGCACCCTCTATTAAATGCCCCCTCAAATAAAGGTCTCTTGAAAAACTCAAAAACTTAAATGAGCGTTACGGTTTACGGTATATTTGACTTTGTATAAACAATCAAAAATCATAATTTCGAGAGGGTCAGTGAAATTTGGGCTCTGATTGAGAATCGTCTTACCCGCAGAGAAAGCAGGAAAACAAATCTAGGAATGAATCTTTCTTTTTTTACACGAATGGTAAACAATGTAAGACTTTCAATATCATATCTACAAAACTAGTTATCAAGAATGTTTCATGGGAGTATAAATCGTGAGGGGACAGGCAACCAGCCTCCTTCACTTTCACAGAACACAACATGTAATGATATAATTTGTGACATGGAAGGTAGATGAGTCTCGATAAAAACTCTTGAAAATATACCCCATTGACCCATGGCATTGCTACCTTATATTGCAGCAGTAAAAAAGCATGGCTTTGATGGGAAAAGAAGAAAAGAACAATCCAGGAAAACAATGAGATTTGACTTGAAATTAGAAATTGCTACCTGAGAACGTATTTTGATCAATTTTATAATATGTCAGCAAGAGCAGGATGTAAGAAAGTGGTGATTTGAGATGTAACTGCCTTTCTGATCTTCGTGCCAACCGTTATGCTGCAAAACAGAGCAAGTCAATATCACTATGGTCACTGCGACTGCATAATCTGCAGAACATGGGCTACTGCCAACCAAATAAAGGAAGAAGCCCTTTCACACAGAATTTCCACTTAAATAAAATTACATAAGAAGAAAAACAACATATTTTTCCTTATAATACAATAATTCCACAATAGACGAGGATATACAAAACAGATATGAGTGGCGAAATGAATGCGAAACCCAATTGGAAAAGCACTTTGGGTGCATTCGAAAATTTACGACAAAGTAAATGACCCCTGGAAATAAGAATAAAAGAAGCTGAAATTTAAGGACTTCTTAACAAAGCGTATTCATATGAGAGAGCAATTTTCACTATCTTTGTCTTACGTTGCTACACGAGCAAAAGGCAGCTTTATCCGAATACACAAGAAGGGCATACAAAATGATCAGCATAATGAGAACTGAATCTTTTTTTTATTACTTTCGCCAAAAGACACCCACATAAGAGCTATTTTTACATTCTTCTAGATGCAAGACATACTTAAACATGATCGAAACGTGAACAATACCAAGCAGCTTATTTCCTTCTGTTTCCTCAATCAGGAATTTATTTCTATAGCGAAATTTGATAATCCAAGGTTTAAGTTTAATTCTTCATGTCAAACACTCACCTTGTTTAAAGTCACCAGGACTGGTACGTTGCTAACATCAATTGGTGCTGTATCATATGGGTCGTCTGAAACTTCCACATCCTTTTCAGAACCTTCGCCAATCACACGTAATTTCGGAATTCTATTGCAATACAACAGTGATAAAATTATCAATATCATTTTTCACGAGATTATTTCTCACTCAGTAATCATCTGCATATGATGTCTTCGACAACCAAATTATGATGTGGTCAGGGGAACAAACACAAGTGTACTATCAGTCAATGAAACATTCGATAACCCATGGAATAATCTCCAATAGAATTCAATGCATACAAATCATTCATTAACTGGCCAAAACTCATGGCCAAACAAGGAGAATTTAGAATCTAAAATGTTTCAGTGATATATGTTACCATTAGGAACATGTAGCCATTTCTCAACCAAATTCCTGATATTTTTCTTTCTACAATTTAATTCGAATTCTGGTCGAAGCTTTATCAAATAGTCCATTCAAATGTATGAAATATTCGACGATGAGATTGTTTTCAAGGAGAGGTATGTAAAAGCCCTTGGCATAGCAGCAACAAGACAGATCTATTTGGCTGCTAACATCAAAACCTTGGAGATAGTACCTTTCACCAGTACAAAATGATTTCAAAACTTCAGGAGTGCATAGAGCTCAATCCTTGAAAACTACACATAGTTTGGCAGTTTTCATTCAAAAATGAACTTGATGCATTTCTTCTTAGAGTTAAATTGACGCACAACACCAACGAATTTCTAAGCAGGCATTCGAGAGTTACACACATACTATAATAACCCTTCTAGTTACTGGGGGGCCCAATAGCATCATAATTGTATTAGAGGGAGGCAAGGATGGTTCCAACTCTAACTCAAGAACAACATAAGTCACACTCAAAGTGAGTGCAGGAAGTCGTGGGGAAATTACTTAATAAGATTTAAGAACCACCTGACATTTGACGCAATTATTGCATAAATTCAGGTCGATGTTAGCATAATTTTCAGGTAATCAGAGAAACTTAGAACGTCATAATGCGAAATTTCCAAATCTTTGAAACAACTGATCACTTCTAAATTGTCACAAGGTATCAAGCATGGGCATATGAGGTTCTGGGTTGAATAACTCTGTATGTACAAATTATAGGGATTTTTCCGGGAATCAAATTAACTGTGCATTGTATAAACAAAAAGTAGAAAAGGAGCAGGCAAGACGATAAATACCACCCGTTGACTGTGCTTCATCAAAACAACAGCAGAGAAAGAGTGGATGAGGGGAGAACAACAACCTGTTGACTGAACGTAAAATTAAAAACAGTAGAAAAGGACTGGATGAGGCGAGAGGTACAATGTGTTGATTGTGCATTATACAAACAACAGTCGAGAAGGAGTGGATGAGGGGAGCGGTACAATGTATTCACTGTGCTTTATCAAAACAACAGTCGAGAACGAGTGGATGAGGGGTGAGGTACGATGTGCTGATTGTACATTATACAAACAACAGTCGAGATGGAGTGGATGAGGGGAGAGGTACAATGTGTTGGCTGTACAATACAGATAAAGGAGAAGGTGAAGGAGAGGTAAACTGGCTCCCCAATACTAATTAGGGTTCACACCCACTACTGGTATACGTGGAGAAATTTGGTAGGTCAGCTACTAATTTGTTTCTTGTAACATATGGGTGGGCTGAGGGCAGGGCCTATGCAGGCCTCATTTGACAAAGCTGACCTCTTTTGGGCGTGCTCCTAAAAAATCACATGGAAAATTTTTTTCGCCGCACTATGAAATATATTGATGAATGGAAGCAGTGCATGTGAAACTCATTTGCAGCCCACTCAGTTCCTGCACCTATTTACACATGATGTCCAGAATTCCAGATGTGACCTGTGCGATTGAGATGTGGTTATGTGGTGATTTGTGTGGTGCTTATAAGCAGATCCATACTTTCTGTTTCTGTTCTGCATCAACATGAGCTAAGGCTTGCCAGGTTCACTGGCTTGCAAGATAATTGCAGCTATCTGGATAACTGCCGCCCAGAAAATTAAACCTGTACTAGGTCCTGGAGAGATAAGCAATGTGTTTAAGCTCATAATTATTCAAAGCAGCAAAATAACAAGCGCAAGCTCCTTAGATCAAAAGAATGCATGTTGAGAATTTCGCTATACATACCTCGTGTTGTGGAGAGCAGCTTTCACAGCTATTGACAATGCATCAAACAAGTTGCCACCACATTCAAGTACCTATCAAAGGAAAAATGTGATCATGCCTCTCAATAAAATCCGGTTGCCTCAGAACCAAAGATTTTGGCAAAATATCTCTCAAGAATGCCAGTCACATGCACTTCTGATATGCAAAGTACTTTTTTTATCTATTCAGCATAAAAAAGAACATAACGTAACAGAAAATTGCAAGGCATTGGTGAAAGAGTGGATACCCTCCTCGCCTAGCACCAATGCCTTACACCGCATAAAAAGACAAAAAAAAACAAAAAAAAAGCAACAAAACAACAACAACAATAACCAGAGAGGAATGATAAAATCCATCGAAAACAAAAAACAAATGACAATACAAGTAGGAAAAACGGACAAGTAAAACCTTACGAAGTTACTCTATCAAACGACAATAATAAAGGATGACCATCACAAAGTACTAAACAACAACTGAAACAAACACAGGTGGTGCAGATAAAAAAATGAAAAAGCAAAGAAAGAGAAACGCTAATTCGCGCAATCAGTGCTGTCCAGAAAACTTTCCATTAAGCGAAATCTCTTAGATCGGTTAATTTATCTAATTGTAGCTTCTCTAAGTAATAAGGGCTCATGCATATCATGTCTAAATTTAGTGCAGTTTGGTCCACCCGTTGTCATGTGACATGCGCTCATTTTCTGAATTTTCGATATATAAATTACCATAAAAAACCTCCAAATGAAGATGTTCGAGGTCTTGTAGGTTATTTTTCGTCATTTAGGAGTCATTGGATCACAATACAAGCAAAGCTATGTTAAGTAATCAATTATGCATTTTTTTAAAAATTTGGCATAATTAGGCACGTGCTACTAATCATGATGATATCACTGAGTAATTAATGAGTGTGAACAAAGGTTAAAAATACCCCATACGGAATAGGGTTAACAATCACCGCAGACACCATGGCAATCACCGGTGCTTTATCTCTAACATCCAACTTAAAGCGGAATTTCCACTTGAGCGGACTTAAAGCAGAATTTCCACTTGAGCGAAGAGCAAATATTTTGCTTCAAAAAAGTTGATTGGATTGAACTATTACTTTCGCTGCGACGAACACGCTCAGCGTACATTACAATTACTGCACATGCGCCAAACCAATAAAATTCACTTTGCAACTCACTTCTCTGAACATGTTTATGGTACCAACAATCAGCTTTACACAATTGAATTAGTAAATACGTATTTACAAATTATCTGCAAGTAAGACATACAGCAAAACCAAAAATTCCTTTTATACACAAGGAGGCTCACATGCAATCATCCTCATATATGCATGAGAGAGTGGTCTTTTCATGCTGAAACTCAAAACCCTTTTTACACAGAGTTTTGAGACATTTAATCAGATTAAAAGTACCACTCCTTTGCATCAATTGATGAGCCCCTATAGGACCAAAATCATCTCTCCTGTGAAACACAGAGATGGGACCTTTTTAACGTCACTAAGTGGCATCAAAACAATAATGACAAACTTACAATAGCATCAATGTATATAATCCAACAGATTTTTCCAGGAATTGGTGCCAGAGATTCCAAGTCAAGTGTACCCTGGCAGAGAGTACGTCGTAATGCGTTTGCAAGTTCCAGTGCTAAGTCATCACCACCTCGACCTTCAAATATTGGTGATGCATTGGCAGAGCTGAAAGAACAAAATAGTTTATTTTCATTGTGATAGAGCTAATGTACCAATCCCCTATACATCAACCAGGTATCTGTCACACTTGTCTGAAAATCTAAAAATTCTACGAAAGTGAGCGATAAATGATGAAGTCTTTCCCTAGATACATCTTTCACATTTTGGTGACACTTTTCCACAAAGAAAAAAAGTGGTGAAAAGCTGCGTAGTTAAAATGTCAAGTTTTGTGGGCAAGTCGCTCCCGGAGCAAACTTATTTGAATTCATTGATGAGCCGCAAAAGGCAAAATTTGCAGCACTGTGACATTACAGTACTCATTAGCTGTTTAGATACCACGTGATGTGGTTTACCAGATCTGCTTAATTGGCACGAAACATGCTCAAAGTTGTCTCTCCACATAATTTTATTCTACCTTCTTGCCACTAACGGTGGATATTCTGACTATAAAAGGTAAATGCTAACAGAAACCGTATTTTGCTTTGAACCAACTGGATGCATACGCATTCCGCTGGCCAAGGTAACAGGTAGAGTCATGCAGGCTGATTGAGATATGACAAAATTTTATGAAGTATACTTAAAGACATGATATTTGCAAGAAACAGCAGTTGCTTTGGTGACTTTTGTAGCCAAGGCCATCACAAAAATAATATGTGTTTCCGGAAATCCGCATGGGAAAAACATCAAAACAACCCCAAACACAACTCCATGGCGCAGATTAATGCAGAATGAAGAATCTGTGCGATAACGCCTCCATATTCTATCACAGTTACAACTACTGCAAAATCGGACAGTGTAGCACATCGTCATGTAGAACATCGTCAATCAAAGCAGCAACCTCCACTTTGATTTGGCAGTTTCAGCAAACCTAATTGGTCAATAAGCGTAGACTTTCCAGAATTGAACACTTTTCTACACAACAGCAACTGCTCACAAGCACAGACGGATATCCGAAGTAACAGTTGGGTCAATCGACGGTTCAGTGGGTGTGTTGCTTAGGCTGCTAATCATGCTGTGTAATCCAAACACAAAAACATTAACAAGCATCAAAATTCCCAGAAGTACAATACGAGTGCGCCGATGATTCCATACAGCCGAGTCAGAGAGTAAAAAGCCACCCCGCTGATTCCCGGAAATACAAATCTTTATAAGGAAGGTCCAATTTGATGAGATGGGCCTGTCCTCCCCAAACCTGAAAACAAGAAGCAGAATTAGCAGGTACTTGCAGCGCTATACTGGGAGTTTCCAAGCTATATGCAGCTGTGAGATAGAACTCGTACACAAAAAGACATGAAAATCATCATTTGTGCTCTTCTAAACACGGGCTCATGAGCACAAGTTAACAATACTAAGCAGCACACAACGTAGATATCCACACTGCAAAAAACCATCAGCTCAAAGCCACATGAAAAATTAGGAAATGACGTGAATATTCAGGGGGTAGCTTGAGCACTGATGATCAGCAGCAACCTATACAAGCGTCACTTGCCTGGAAACACAGGCAATCAGAGATGCGCATACTCACAAACCTATCTGCAAAAGTGAAACATCATACAAGCCATCTTCCATTCACAATGGAAACTACTGTTAGCACTTGCACTGAGAGATAAAATTCAACAAAATAGCTGGTGAAAAGTAGTGATGATTGCGACTTGCAGAGGGCCCTTGACTAAGCATAGCCGGCCTCCCGAAAGACACCAGCCACAAGGCACGCCAAAAACACAAAATTAAAGAGGTCACTGATAGATTATCATCAGTGAGGGTGTAGTTTCCTTGTGCTAGCGTGTCTGCTTGTGCCTGCTTGCTCTATTCATCCTTGGTTACAATGACTATTTTCTGTATAAACTTACTACTATGTTAAGATTCAAGCTATTTGCTGGTGAGGTATTATATGCTAGCTGCAAGGTTAAACAAAACTGAGGTATTTAGAAAGACAACTACATAGTGCTAGTTACTCCTTCAGTGTGATCCGGAGCGTTGACACCTTAAAACATTGTTGAAAGCTACGCCCAGGTCACACGTCCTGGTACACAGGTGGTTTGTTCCCAGCACTAATTTCCATTCTTTTAACCATTTTCACGGTTCGCACTTTTACTGCTGCAGGCAGCCTGGGTTTATCGATTTCAGTAGCCTTCTATTCTTGTGTCATCAGATCTTTATGCGCAAATCAAGTGGGTATTTCAGCCATTCCTTCAGTGGAGTTTCCTCCTGTCAACAGGGAAGAAGTCAGTGGAGCTTCTTTGAAGTGAGGTACTCACAGCTTCATCGCCTACTTCTCATCGTGTCACTCATTGCACTCAGGTGTTTTGTTACCTTTTCATCATTAAATATATGAACATTTAGGCCAAATCCCACACCTGGTGTCTTCAAATTAAGGATTTCTGTCTTCCGATCTGCTTTCAAATTGATCTGATGCTTTAGCGCAGTAAACTAATTCATACACCCAAGAAAAATGGAATGGTATCAGGGGTGGATCCAGAGCGACAAGATTGATGCTATTGCATCAGTCAGATTTCTCGAAGTCACAGAGATTTTGTAGCGAAGTTCTCGTAAATCGTGCTACAGTCTTCAAGTAAACTTTAGGGAAAGCAGAGTTTGCCGCTTGTGGCTGGCAAAAAATAGCTTCAATATGCCTTCCGGATACCTGAGCTGGCAGTGAAGAAAGAAGAACAGAAATTTATAAATTTGTCCACTTTGATCATTTTCATCGTCACAGAGCTAGGACGCAATGCAGATTCGCCATAAAGATTCCTGAAGCAATGACGCCAGAGAGCAAAGGGGACATAGACCATGCACGCTGATTAACTGGCCACGAGGACTCAAACGCATTATATTTAACTAAGCGGACACCACAATAAGAGAATACCTTGCGCGCAAATAGCCATGTGCGTTTCCAGTGCGTCCGGCTGGTGTGTTAACCTGCCTAAAACATGAAGTTGCTATACGTCTTGAGATCAACGGGTTGACTTTAATTTTCTTGATCAGACCCAGAAGTCTAACTTTTCATGTTAAAGGGAATTATCAACAGAAGGGCCAGAATATATGATATTCATGCTAAAAGAGTTAAGCCTGCAGTTCTAAAGTTCTTAGCTGGACCTCCGCTATTGAGAACATTCTTTGCATCAGTCAGATTTTCCCCTGGATCTGCAGGTATCATTTGTAAGCATAAAGCAGAATGCACGGCTTGAACCAGACAACAAACGTATTATTTATTTCTCCAACATAGCCATAGAAGTGGTATAAAGGTTGACGTCAGCAATATGAAGGAAAGAAAAAAATGCCAGAAGATTTTCTCACAGGCAAATTGTAAACAGATGGTATACGATCAATTTTCGTTGAGTGCGAGTATTTTGCGCTGAGTAGGAAACCTCTATTTAGGAAACTGACATTGACTCAAACACACAATTGAAAGCTTGATAAACAGCATTCATGATAGACACAAACAGCCACAAACAAAAGAGAGTTTTTCCAGATAAAACATTATGTAGACCTCATCGCCACTACAATTTCTCTTAACTTTCACAAGAAAAATGAGAAAAATGCACCAGCCACATATTAAAATAGTTCCAGAGCCCCCTATAATGAGCATTCTTGGAAGGAGATAATAGTCATATCTATGGCAAATAGAAGATTCATCATATATCCCACAATCAGCAGTGGTGCCCGATGGTTAGGTGATTTATAAGGTACATTGAGAGTTGAACTTACAGTAACTGTTGAATTGTTACTGTGACAGTGATAAACATGAAGCCAACTTGTCAAGTGAAAGGCACTTTAGGAACTAGGATAATTATTAGATCTCGAAATATTTTCCACAAACCATAAAATGGCCTGTTTGGTCACAAATAGATGTATTCAAGGCAAACTAGAATTTTCTTAAATCTGACAGATTGCTTGCCACAGAACTACATTACTTTGTAGTATAAACCAACACACAAAAATCAACAAGAGGACAACGCAAGCGATGCATAAACAGCACCTATATAGACGTGGAACAAAAACAACGATGGCTGAAGATAAAAAAAATGCTTTTTAATTGTTCGTGGTGAAATTTAAATGTCATACGAAAGTCTGGACAAGTTGTGAAATTTCTTTAACAATGCACCCTTCTGCTGGCGCATTCTCTCAGGATCGTTTCAGCAAAGCCTAACAGTTAGGCCATCAGAGTTTTGCTTTTTGTCCCAATGGGACCATGAAAATCGTTTAATAAATAAGATGCAGATACTCATCTTCGAATGATGCAGTTTGGAGAAACCTACTACCAGAAAATCAATTTTACCATGGCATAATCTAGCTAAGCAAGGCATGCCTACCGAAAAACACTGAAAGGAAATCCACCATAAGGATGAAGGCCACAGACATGCTTAAATCATACTTATAGGGCATAGGTTGATAAATTTGCCTTTAATTCATGTCGTGAGGGAAAAATGATCACACCAAGCTTGTAAAATCAGGGGTTTTGTAATCATAGACCTGTCTAGTGTTGGGGGAAAAAAGCATCATATTTAGAAAAGACACTACACTGTTACCCAGTTTTGTCAGTCTCTTTAAGCGACCGGTGTGTTGTGGCTCTTGGTAAGTATGGGACAACACTAGTCCAGGCGGCAAGGTACTTCTACATGCAGTTCAGCTCCAACGCATTATCTGACTTATCCATCTCACGCTGCAAGTGAGTTTGCCTTTTCTAAAACCATATTTTATTCATGACTTCGTGACTTGTGACCCCAAAGAATATAGCTATGTTTTTCCTAACCACCAGTGCAGTTGTTAAACCGCGGGACTCCAAAGCGATGTGCATCTCTGGGTTCGTGGCAAAGAACATGGGACTAAAAAACAGCGGGGCTGGTTAATAAAAGACAAGATCGCCAACTACTAAGAACCGCCTAACAAAGCCAGATGAGAGAGTTTCCTGAAGAGTAACAAATAGTCCATACCATAGAAGTACTACAAATGCTTTCAGCATTTACATGAAAGATAACAAAACACAAGGATATTGAAATTTCAAGCCTTACTAAAATTTGAACTTTTGTAAATTGTATGGCCACCTGGAAGTTGAGCACAAAGATCAAGTTTGATTTTTTTCTCTTGATTTTCATTTTTATACAATACAACAGAGCTCCCCAAACTCCACGCTTTCAAAAGCATGTGGCAGCAGGCTCGAGGAGACACTTTAATCGAAGCATTACGGTATTGTAGTTTTTAAAATTATTGACAAACAATGGCACTCTCAAGTGGCTCAGCTGCCTACTCTAATGTTGTATTCTAATGCTAAGAAAACTCTGAAAGCCCTGCAAACCAGGATTAATACTCAAAGGTACTTAATAGAAGGGGCAATGTTTACTAATTTTTGATTTTTTTCCTAGCCCCTCAAAGCTTATTAAACCACCCACCCTTGCCCCTCTTCCCTCCCACCCCCGCTAATTAATTCCGCCCATCTTTTCCTTGTTTCACCATGGGAGTAAAATTTAAGGGTGCTTTCAGGTTTTTAGAATAGACACAGTCAGGAGCTTTGTTTTGTAAAGGACTTGACAATGGTTAAGAGCATCATTTTTCGCACAGGCGCTCATCTTGATTTGGCCATCATTTACCACTCACGCTAAACACTATAAATTGATGTCAGAATACATTACCAGTCCACAAAAAATTTCACTTCTCCGCATGCAGGAGAACTTGGAGATGGTTCGCTCAATTCTGCTTTGATACCAACAAGAACATTAGTGCCAGCCTGAAGTAGGATGAAAAGGCAAAAACATAATGCATGCGATGCTCACTCTAAATATCATATGTTCAACAAAACTTCTCTAAACATATATCGCTGCCACACATGTGGCGGCAATATGCTTTGTACCAATGCACAATTTTATCATGCTAGTGGAGTGCAACACAGCACAAAATTGAATAATAAAGAAAACACAAAACACTAGGTGAAATGAACGACGCAACATCGGGTGTTAGCAATGCATATAGGAGTG
>JAOBRC010312017.1:0-13290 GCA_027575255.1 Scolionema suvaense
GACCGGACCGTAAGCAAAAGTGGCAAGAAAAAACGCTGACCATTGAGCAATCATTCCGCACAGCACTGTAAATCCTCAATTAAAGGGGAGCAAAGGTCAAAAATGAAATTTTAATAAATGATGGAGCACAGTAAAACATGACTTCCAGTTTTTATTTCATGACTAAAGCTTATGTAGTTTTCAAGATATCTTGACCTAAAGTCTGGCAGCTACCATATTGATTTTTGATGATGTCATACGGGTACATTGCTAAGAATCACTATTTCCCTAGTTACCCAACTGCTAAATTTATTTTTTCAAATGGATCTGCTGCATATCATTACCATGTGCTAAAAAATGGAAGAGTGACTCCTTCACTGCGATTCAATCTTAAGTATTTTGGTTAAGAAGTTTAGATAATTTGAGTTGTACCCACATGACATCACGCATAATTAATGGCAAGATGCTAGCTACTCAACTTTAGAACTCAATATCTCCAGAACTACAGCAGCTATTGCCACGAAATAAAAACTGTATGCCATATTGGACAGAGGTCCACTATCTGCTAAAATTTCGTTTTTGACCTTAGTTCCCCTTTAAGCACCACCCTTGATTAAGCGCCACATCTTAGGTTGTGAAATGTGGTGCCAAATTGATAACGCGAAATTTCATGCAATAAAGTACATTTTTCGAAGACACATTTTCAGTAAACAACAATTTTCCTAAAGTATTTCCATATCATCAATTTCCACTTTGCCAAGCGATGGCAAAGCTACATATTTTCAAAAGTTGGAGCGATTTTTAAAGGATGCTTGGTATCGGGAGAAATTGACGAATGTTTGGAAAGGCGACGAAAATTACGCTGGACAAAGCTCCACCTAAATTTATTCCTTGTTATAGGAGATTAGAAAAGACTACCATGTTGTATCTTACACTAAGCTATTATGTGGCAATTTCTTCCAACTGAAAGGTATTTTATCAATTTCAAACTGGCTGTATTTAGCTTTTATCTGCATCAACTTACCATATAGAATATTAACTTGATGAAGGTGTTGTAAACATACGTTAGCTTTGTTCCAGAGAAATAAAATATGCTTGTCTAAAATCAATTGCTAATTATATGTGCGCTGTTCTTGAATAAGCCCCGCCCTTTATTAGGTGAGCATGAAAAAGTTTGAGTTTTACATAACTACCGCGCCGCTAAACGAAGGATTACCATGCTTGAACATTCCTTTATACAAAGCATACTACGAATGGTAAAGGAAGTACATAACACTTGAGTAAATCAAATGATGCGATGTGATAATCTCATTTTCTCAAAAGAGCTCCATAGAACATGTCTATTACCACTGAAAAGGAGATGATTACAGTATTAATCAACCAATGAGACTGCAAATAGCTACAAAACAGTGACAGAAACATAAACTAAAGAAGTCTTGATAAATTTCTAAGAACAGCAACCAGACTAACAATGAGCTACTATCTAGCAACGATTATGAGAAATGCTACATAAGGTAAACCATTTTGAAACTGCGAAAAATCTTTTCAAAGGGAGTGGACGAAAACATTCCCGGCCCCCTCTTGTGCAAGCTACTATTCTAGCGTGGATGTTCAGACGCAGTCGTCCTAATCTATTCCCTCCGCCATTAGCAATTCGTTCACTAGGGCAGATTAGTTGAGAAAAGAGCTTTAGTGGCCGCTTGCTTGATTTCATGACCATTTTCAACGCGTTTTTGCGAAGCAGAAATGAACAGATGTGCCAAGTCACCTAGACTCTTTACTCCACGTAAATTTTGGGGTATCCATAGATATAATCCAATACCGGTGAGACCAGTGACAAGCAACTTCTTGGTTGGATTGACTGCGCCCAAGACTTGGAACCCAGGTAAGGCGCCACTTGGAGGTAGTACCATGGAAATATAAAAGTCCAATATGAACGCAGAACTGGAACGGAGACTGACAAATGACTGGGCTAACAGAGACGATAGTCACACAAAAACCCTGAACAACTGCAGGAAACCAAACAGGAGGATGCGGTGTAAGGTAATAAAGGACAGATGACTTTATACCTTTCAGCAGCTTTGACAGGTACAGTACTTTTCTCAACTATGATCTTGTTGCCTTTGGCCACTTTTGCAATATTTCGAGCAGCAGCCTCTATATACTGAAGGTCGGGAGCTCGACCATGCCCAAGCCCATATGTCTTTGTTGGTGTATTCACCTGTAATGATATTAAAGTACAAAGCACATACTTCTTTCCCATTTCCTTTTTAAATTGCATCAAAAACAGTGTTGAAATTATTTAAAAGGACTTCTCTAACAGAATTCATTAAATAGAAATTTTTTGATGTTACTTGTCAAAAGTAAAAGTCTAACTAGCAGAACTTTGAAGTTGGAAAATGTTAGCTGCATCTGGTAGACGTAAGAAAGATAGCTATATTTGAGTAAAATTTAAGAGTCCACAGTCGATTGCATTTCTGATTATACTCATATAAATTGAAAATTAAAACGCTCCAGATATTTCACCGTAACAAGGTTGTAAAGAAAAGCTATGTATTTCCCTGATATATTTTGTGTCAAAGCAGATATGCTTACTGCCCTCATCTGGAAAAAAGACGCAAGATACATAGAAATTCCGAGTAAAAAACGTCAGAATTTGACAAAACGCTCTTTTTTTCGTTTATGTTAAAGATAGGCAAATTCCTGTTCAAAATGAAGAAAATGGATTTCACCATTCGAAAGAGCACCCTCAATTTACCCCGCTTCTCCAAGAAATATTTTATTGGAAAATTGTCACATCCGTCTTTCTCTAACAGAATTCATTAAATAGAAATTTTTTGTGTTACTTGTCAAAAGTAAAAGTCTAACCTGCTGAACTTTGAAGTTGGAAAATTTTAGCTGCATCTGGTAGACATAACAAAGATAGCTACATTTGAGTAAAATTTAAAGAGTCCACAGTCGACTGGATTTCTGATTATACCCTTATGTATTGGAAATTAAATTTTACCATGACAACGTTGTAAAGACAAGCTTTGTATTTCCCTGGTGTATTGTGCGTCAAAGCAGATATGCTTACTGCCCTCATCTGGAAAAAAGACGTAAGATAAACAAAAATTCCGAGTAAAAAACGTCTCTCAGAATTTTACAAAACGCGTTTTTTGCCATGTTGACGATTTAAAGTCATGACGTAGTTTTTGGTATCATTAGAACACTCTGTTAATAACTAACTTCTTCACACCATCTATTTGTCATCAGAAACAGCAGTTTCCAAAATAACTGTTCCTTCTGTCTTCCAGCATTTTGCTATTGCACGAATGACACATACATACGATCTGCACCCATTCGTACCATCTGCACCCAGCAACATACGTGTTTTTGAATATCCTTAACTAGTGTTACTTATGTCCTTTCGCATGTTAAAGATGGGCACTTTCCTGTTCGAAATGAAGTAAATGGATTTCACCATTGGAAAGAGCACCCTTAATTTATCCCCTTTCTTAAAAATTGTTTTGGAAAAATTGTCACATACGTCTTTTTTCCAGATGACGGCAGCTTAGCCCCTAGCATTGGAGAGCAATTTTTCTGAAACCTGGCGGATTTGTTGTTTTGAAAGAAATATCCATACCCTGATATTGGCTTCACCGCAACTAGATACACAAGTACTGTCCCATCTCAGCATTTCACACGCCAAATACTTCAGTCAAATTATGCACATCATCCTATTCCCTCTACTTATACTCTCATTGCAAGTAGCATACTTGGGATCTAGTGGAGACAATAGGAAAGCAGGGTTTCCCGTAGAGCGTCAACATATGGGGGAGGGGGAAAAGCACAGCAAAGAATGATTATTAATGCACATCTAAATGATATCATTCCATAGACGTTTATGAACTGCAGACATTACTTTGTAAATAATGTAAATCTAGAGCTAGAAAGAGCACAGTTGGGTAAAACGTTGCAGTGTGAGGCCATTTTTTAGCATCATGAGGGTATGGGGTGGGGATTTGCTCCCAATGCCCCCTTCTTGGCAAAGCCTGGCTAGCATGCGTCAGCAGGAGAACTGTAAGCAAACAAGAATAAAATACAGCACATCAATTACCTGACTGTTTCGGGACAAGAGGAGTTCACAAATCAGAAATGCAATAACCTACTTCTTACGTAAACACGAAAATGCTGGAAATCTGGATGCTTACAAAAGGGTCATTTCGGGATAACGCATTGCTGACCAATGCTCTGGGAAAAGTTAATCCAAATCTGTCTTTTCTTCACAATTTCGGATGCTGTCACCCATTTCTAGAATAAGCCTCGTTCCTAATTTCAGCTTTGTCTTGTGGTTGACTATAGAAAAACATGCAAATCCCGCCCTTTTGTTAAAATCAAATACATGCCATGCCATGGGTTGCGGAGCATAATTTAAAGTAGGGTCGGGTCAGGCAAGGACCATCCAGCGATGCCTTGGATAACAAGCCTAAGCCTTCATTCTACTAAAATGTTTTTTCTTTGCAAAAACGTTGGGGGCTGGGCTCCCTGCCCCATGCACCTGTCTCTGGAGCCTATACATGCCCTTTTGGAATATGCCCTGGGCTTCATAAATCACCCACCCCCTCCAATCTAAAATTTCAGTGAAAATAATACCTCACTTTTGCAAACCTACCTATTCTAAATGTGGCCATACCTTCAACTACAGTGAACGCACACAACCCAATCAAAATTTGGTTAATTGTGAAGGCACACAGCGTACCTACCTAAATGACATATAAAAAACATTGCAAAACAAGATAAATCATAGGCTACAAAAAATTCTGATTCTTGGAAGATGCTATACAACAAGTACATATCTTACCTCAGGGTATGAATTAGCCGCTCGCAGTTCGCAATTTGCGAAGCGATTGCCGAATACTCCCGAAACTGCGAAGCAAATTTAAGTGAACGAACATAAAATTGCGAAGCTTAATACCGGATGATAAAATGTGTCCATTCTTCCCACAGCATTATCATCAACGAATGGTCTGCTAATACTCTTGCTATAATAGGTCTCTCGGTATCTGGCGTCCGACTTATCTTGCATGTCGCCTTATCTCTCGTCTTCCCATTGACCACCTGATCTTTATTTTCTTTGTTTACTTTTGCTGTCGCTGTGAGTGAAATGGAATCTTATGGCGCAATTCGAATGAGCTACTACGTTAAAAGCTCATGTTTGATTGCACTGGGTTCAGTGGCACGTGCTAGTCGATGCAATGGCAAATGAAAAAATTGTGCGAAGATGGGAGGATTGTCTACAGTGTGAAATGGAGAAAATCCTAAAAGATGGAAAGGTTGTGGCTATCGTCTGCAAAGTGTGCAAAGAATATGAGGAGAGAATCAAAGATATCAAAGGGTTTTCCAACAAAATGATAATTGGAACTAGTTCAGTAAAGAAGGACACAGTAAAGAAACACATTTCTGGAAATCCACACAGAAAGGTATGTACCACTACAGCTCACGATGTTCTACGTTGCTTCTATAAGGACAAAGAATGCTATTTCTAAGTTAAATATCGCAGATCCGGGCTTTCTGTTTTGTTGCTAAGAAATTTTCCGACTGTCCGTTATGTGTTGAAATTATCCACGTTGCACAGTAACAGGATAGGGAGTGGTAATTGAGCATTCTTTGCTCTATTACAGGCTGTCAAGTTGAAGACACTGAAAGATTTAGCCAATGCTTGGTACTACTCCTGCTCTCAGATGGTAGCACGGACTGCAGTGTTGTTGAGCAAGAACTTGTTTATGTTTTATTTATTTCTCCAATGGTAAGCCCGAGGCAAAATTCTTAAGCGTAGAAAACATTGCAAATGCAGGTGCTCCAGGGCTTAAAAAAGCACTCGAAGAATCATTTGCTCGGGTAGGCATAGGGAATTTGTATTCCAAACTCTATGGCTAAAATGTGGATGGAGCATCAGTAAACACAGGAGTGCACAGTGCGTTAGGTGCTCTAATGAAACAACATAGCCCATGGTTGACTCTTGTACATTGTTTTAATCATCGGTTAGAGCTTGGCGTGAAAGATGCCTTTAAGAACTCGTACTTCGCAGAGATAGGCCAAATGTTGACCAAGCTATTCTATTTTTATCAAAAAAGCCCTAAAAGACTTAACTTATGATCAAAGCATACCAAAACCATATAAAGCTTATGGCACTCAATGGATTTCACACAAGATGAAAGCTTTGGAAATTATTTTGCACAACTACGGAGCATACCTTCAACACCTTGAACCATTATCACAAACAGACTTTCAACATGAAAAGCGAGCAGAGCTGAAGGGTTATCACAACAAATGGACCTTTGCCAAGGTACCTTACATCTAGCCATATACTTAGATATTTTGACACCATTTAAAAGTCTCAGTTTAGCGTTACAGAGAGAATCATGTTATCCAGTTCTGGCCAGACGTCGCATTTCAGAGTTCACTTGGACAATGAGCAAGTTACAGCAACTCATTGACCAATCCCTAGAAGATGAAAACGCAGTGTATCTTACTAATTATTATCGTAAGTTCTCAAGTGAGTCTGTTTTCAGTGATGATGGCAAAGTAAGCTACCAAGGTGTTTGTCTGAAATTATTTGAAGAGTCTAAGTGGGGAGTACCTGAAAATTATGGCGCAATGATTAGCAAGTTATCTGAAAGTGTCTCCTGCCGATTTCCTGACGGTGCTGAATCACCTATTATCTGCTACATTGGGAAAATACTAGACGTCAGTTGCTGGCCGAAAAAAGACGAATCTTTGAAGGATTATGGAAACAGTGAAGTTCATGAACTAGGCGAACATCTGAATGACTTACTCCTGGAGAATAAATGTGATACATATAAGTTAGTCCCAGATTGGGATTTGCTCTAATTATTTGTGGCTGATATCCAATAGGCCGATCCAAAAATAAATTATCTTGATGCGTGGACACGAGCATTGGTCTCAGGGAATGTAAAGGAACGTTGTCCGAACATTCTTCATATAGTTGAAGTTCTCTTAATCACACCGTTTACAAAGGCTAAGTTGGAAAGAGTGTTTAGCAGAATGAATCGCGTTAAAACCGATTTTGAAATCAGCTTGGGCAACGTAGACTTAGAGATCTGTTAAGAATCGGGAAAGACGGAGTAGAATTGAGCGATTTTAACCCAGATGGGTACATTAAAGTGTGGTATGCTGAAAAGGCACGTCGTATCGGAGCTGCCAAGAGCCATAAGTATCCAGAGAAGTGACGGATGGTGGGAGAAGGCAGCTCTTGTGCAGTTGCAGATATTGCTAAACTTACGTTATCAGACCTAGATGAGAGTTCAGATGAAGATAGCGAGTGACTTAAGTTGATTTACTTGTATAGAGTACTGCATAGTTTCTTGTTGAGATTTATCTTTCTGGTTTTTCTATAAGACAGGAGCACAGGCAAACTAGTGTCTGGAAACATATCTTCATCCTTGAATTTCCGACAACGATTGCTTGCATATTAACAAATTCACTGCATACGACTAACCCTTTAGATGATGTTGTAATATTACAAAATAGCTTCAGTTTAATGTAAGAACTACTAGCTTCAGTTGAATTTAAGAACTACTGCCTTTGATGATCAATTCCCATCTCGACACGTCTAGAAAATCTCTAGGAATCAACTACGCATTAACGATATTCGACGTTAATCATCACAATTAGCAGGGTTATTGCAAACATTCCCATCATTCATGAAGTAATTATCTACTGCTTTTGCAGAGGATTAAAAATAACAAGCATCATCGCTTCCATCTACCCGAGAAGTTTGACCAAAATGGTTTGCTGGCAGAGCACGTGAAACTCTGTGCATTATATGTGCCGGTATCTAGGTCTTAACTATCGCCATAATAAAAAAAACTTTGTCAACAGACAAATTACAAGTGCATGTAATTGATAATCTCCCACCGCATAGCTTCTTTACGTGGCTTTGGAAACTCGGGTGCTTATCTAGTCTCCGGAATCTGGTCTGCAAATTTTTGAAATGTTCATCAGGGTAACTTAGACGTGCTTCGACAGAGAACGCTCAAGGAGAGAGGAGAAAAACAGCGTTGCGCGACATCAGAACCAAGCGCATCAGGAATCAGAAACTGTACAAGTCTGAATCATACTTTGATTGAAATTAGCTTGGTGTCTTCCTACACACTAGCTGCGGCTGTTGACAGAGCTTAAACGGCGAATGGTTGCTGGTAAATGCAGTTAGCTCGTTAACCCACTACCAAAAGTTATAGCTAGACACTAGATAGCTCTCTAAGGATAGCTTTGCACTATGCTATGCTTGATAATAGATTTTTTAAAGCTTCTTTCTACCTAGCTTTTGACTTCAATTTAAGCTAATTTTGGGCACAAAGAGACTTCAAATAGTGAAAGCTTGCCGGGCTCTGCCTGGGACCCGCCAGGGGGGGGGGGGGGGCTCACAACGCCCTAGAACCCGCAGTTGCATAGTGTAAAAACTGTGAACCTATTTTCGAATTCTAATTCTGACCCCGTACCTACCAACTCATGGTAGCATATGGTGCTGCTGAGTGACTCTTCACACAGTATAAGAAATTCTAATACTTACCGATATAAAGATCAAATCTGCCTCCTCAATGGCTTTATCAATTTCAGTTGAGAAGCGAAGATTCTTTCCTCGCACTTGTGTTACTACTTCCATTAAACCAGGCTATTAAATAAAGAAAAAGAGGTTTTATTTCAATCAAAAGATTCCAAATTTTTTTTCGAACCAGACACAGCAAAAAAGTACTTCAATTCCTTGATATTAGTTTTAAACATAAAGTTAGATAGGTGTCAAAGCTTTAAAATCCTAAAACAGTTAATGGACTACAGTGAAGACAAGCTATTCGATTTCATAGTAAGGCTCTCTGCAAATATAAATCATCAGCAACTAGTTACCCTGATCTAAGAAGGAAATTAATGTGTGGTGACCGAATATAGTGACACTAATGACGACTCCTTCACCAAGTAAACAAAACGGCAATTCATATTGCAGCAGGCTGGTGAACTATCTGTTGTAACTGACATTTCCTTGATAAAAACAGGATATTCAATACTCCAAAAGAATTTTGAAAAATGTCACCCTCAAGTGCTACTGTCATGCATCAAAGTGTTTACAGTGGATTCTTTACTGACAGACGAGTAGGTAGGTTCTAAATTACTTTGCAATAAAGAACAGGAGAACTTGCTTCCAGTTTATGAAAGTGGTTTCGTAGGTGTAAACTGCGACACACATGCCGAACCAGACTTTTCCCAGATATGGCGCACTGTTCATAAAATTTGCAGAATTTCCCCTATGATTCATACTGAAACTAATGAACACTTTGAAAAAAAACCCAAAAAGGGCCATTTTGGGGCATAAATTGTCACCTGAAATCCAAATCAAAGTTGGCATCGAAAATCCGTCTCCATAAACTTGTTTCAATTACTGATGTTGATCTTCATGCCACATTCCATAATCTGCGAAGTGGTTGTCTAGGAAAACACATTGGTGAAGCATGGAAGGACGGACAAATCTCATTTTACAGGACTCATCAGCTAGGGAGAGAGTCCAACAAAGGAGTAAACAGGATCATAGGCATTCCTAGAAAGTTTCATCTCTAAAAGCTTCAGTCTGTTCAAAAGACCAACTGGCGTGTTCAGGGACTAAGTACAGAGACTAAGTACTAGTGGTAGTATACTACAGCTACTACTTAGGGTCCTCCACGCCTATCTTCAGAGCATGAATATTGAGTGAATAACTCTAGTGTTGCTCCTACGCATGACACGAAGTCGCTTTCTTAACCCTATCTAGGCCAGGCTATTAGATCATCCCCCCACCCGAAAATCTATTCTAGAGATACTTACAGCATTAAACTTGGTACATGTATAGTTTAGCCCTATTATATTCAAACTGCATCAAAACCGTTGACTGGACACCTGCTCAATCTAGCTGACGTTAGCATATTCAATAGGTGGTTGCACAGTGCTACGATTTCCAGATTTTTCGAAAATCCGTCTCAAAACAGCGAAACGCGGAAAAAAATTAACACAAACACCCGTCATGCCCTTCAATCTAATGAGCAGCTTCCATACTAATCATTTTAAGCTATTTGATCACAGAAAATAGTAAGAAAATTGATATTTTAGCGTTCAGTAAATTACCCAGAATTCCCAGTCAGAGACACAGAAGGTGCTGACGTCATCAGATTTTACGTTCCAAAAAAAATTTTTTAGATGAAATTCGATAGATAACTAAATTTTATGAAAAGTCATTGGATATGAACGCTTACCGTTCAGAAGATATTCAGCATTTTCTCCAAGGGGGGGATGATTCATCCCCCCGCCTGGACTTGAGAGTCGTCGCTGATTTCATTAAAGGAAAACTCCGACCCCAAAACAAGTTGCGCTCGGCTGATGAACATGGTCATGATAATTCTAACTATCAACTCTAAACTTAATTCTCTTGTCCGTGTCACGAGAAATTGACTTTTCACAAATATATCACAAGAAGCCCACCGGCTACTGTGCACTTAGCTGCATGATGAGCTGCTGAGATTGTCGGTATGCGGTTCACGCGCTTCCATGACAACCAGGTAATCTATAGATATCAAGCACAAAAGATGCATTGAAGTTCTCATGCGCGTCCATGATGGCAGTTTGAATTGTGGCGGGAAACAGCGAGAAGAAGCAGGTAATGGCTGCCAAAGGTCAGGCTGGCTGGCTGAGAGTGAAATGGTAGCCTTCCAGATTTCGTTCAGACGAGTGAGTGTTATAGGAGATAGAACTCAGTATTGGTCATAGTATCGCTGTTTTATTCGGCCTAGGGTGACTTAGTTTCGGGTCGGAGTTTTCCTTTAACAACCGCAACCTTTATCCACGATTCCCCAAGCAGTACAGGAGCGACGACTTCACCAATACGCCTCGGATAATTATTATAATTCTGCAGCGATAGATCGTGTTTACTGGCCAGCAGATATGCAGTTCTATTTCTTGCCAGGGGGCATGTGTGGTTTTAGTTCTCTGATGGTATCACAACACATATTTTTCTGCTGAGATAGAAACGCTGTAGAAGTCGAGAAAATTTCTTCAAATACACATACCGCTTTTATTTTAGCCATAGCAAACAAAATAAAGCAGCAGCTCTCTCCTTGTAATGCACGTTGGTCACTATGCAACCACCTTACTAATGCACGGGCAGTCACACGTATTTCTAATATTGCCCGGAAAACAATAGGCTTGCCTGCGAACAAGAGATTTGATTGGAGAGTATTTTTAGGACAATGCATGAGCCTACCGTCCAGTTCTGGCCCTTCAGGTGCGAGAGTTTGTATGGGAATCTATTTTAGGAAACCAAATCTGTCGAGTCTCGCTTCTTTCTCTAGTCGTGTTGTTGATTCTGGTCGTTCGAAAGCGTGAGAAGGGAGACTCGATCAAGTCCACCCTGGCCTAGATAGGGTTAATACCGGGTTCAAGAAAAACCGTGCAGACGCCTTTCACCAGACTGAGGTTACGGTGGAATAGTGCTGTGTTGATGACCAACATTTTTTTTCAAAGTGTACAATTGCCATTGGATGGCCACCCCTTCCCATGTTTGTTCTTGCTCGTTTTCAAGAACGTACATACGTACTTTTTGAATAGCCCCAATACTAACAGGTTGCACATCCCACATGGTCTTTAACCAAAAGCTGATGATCCTGTAAGAGAAAATTCCTACATCTGGAATTTGTGACACATGAGCACTGTGAAGTATTGCTCTTCAGCAAGCATGCAAATCCTTACAGTAGAGGATTTTAGATAGAGGCTTTTTTTTCTCGACATACAGGAGTATTTAAAATCTATCACACAGATTTTGAGCATTTGCAGTACGTGTCGTACCACAATACACATTAATTGAGCAGATTCTGAGAAAAATTGCATTTCTTGAAGATTTCAGGGTTTCCTGTTGATCACCAACATATGGGGGGTGGCAACCCCTTGCAGGGGCAGGGGAGGGTATTTTTGATGAGGGATGCCCTGCAGGACCATAAAAAGTATCGTGATACGCACGCGAAACAATAAAAAATCACACCCATTTGCCACAAAAACTGCTGATTTAGTATAGACATGTTACGAATGCAAAAAACACGAAAATGGTTATTATAATGCAAATTTAAATGATTTTATTATACAGATGTCTAAAAGCAGCAGACAATGCCCGCTAAATACCAAAAACCCTAGTGCTAAAAAAGAAGATTTGGGAAAGTCATTGGGAGACGCCTGGTGGGGGCAGGCCATTTGGATGGGGGGTGCGTGCCATTTTTGCGATTATGGAGTGGTGCCCCATGCCCTCCACCTCGAGAGTCCATCAGCAGGCTAGAGGCAATATCAAAAGTGAAATAGATCAGTCACAAATGATTAAAATCATTGCATGAAACACACACGTAAGACAAACAAAGAACATACCTCATATATAGGTAAGTCATCAGAATTCCACGCATCAATTCTTCTTTGACTTAAATCAACAACCTCCACTTGAATATTCGGACACTTATGTGCAATGACACAACAAGTGGGTCCGCCAACATATCCAGCACCAATGCAAGCTATTTTCTGAATCATTTTAGATTTCTTCTTTCCAGCTCATAAAATTTTGTTTAATCTCTTTCACAAGACAACACAATAATGATCAATCAACTTAACCATCGAGAACCAACTATAACCATTAAAATTCCATCCCCTACTTTCAAAACTAGTATAATTCTGAACAATGCCGCTATATTTCTTGATAGAGCAACCAGATATTCATGGTGGCCATGAAATCTCACACTCCATCCTTAACATGAGCGAGTGTCATTGATGCTTGATGGTTTCTTATTGTTATCTTCGCGTTACATGTGTGCATACAATAAATGTCATGGGGTATGTTACAATGCAATTCCTGTTAATAAATGGATAGCTAGCACAGATATTTATGTCAAGCATTTTTATTGAATAGGCTTCATAAAGAAAACTTAATGACCCCTGGATTTATTTGCAGCAGCAAATACCTACCTGGGAACCATATGCTAACAGAACGAATACCTTGCAGCAGCCATAAAATACTAGTCACTTTGCTTGATACATACTCAAAGTGTACAGCAAGAGATAACGCAATTCGTGGACTTTTGGTACTAAATAGGAGGCACCATTTCTAGTCTACCACAAACCGCAAACTGGAAATACCTCTTCTAATTCTGGGCCATGAAACTTTCCTATGATCTCTTGTCACCAGTTTTAACGGTCCGCGGGGACAGGGGGGGTGGTACCACCCCCCCCCCCCCCCCCCCCCCCCGGGAAAAATTA
>JAOBRC010312128.1:0-13289 GCA_027575255.1 Scolionema suvaense
CAGATTTGCTACTGGAAGATTGTACTTTTACCCTTTGTTCGTCCACGAAGGTGATGTCTGTTTTACCAACGCTGTCTGTTTTACCAACGCTGCTCTTACGTACCTTGCTCTTCGGCGCCATCTTGGTTATTTGCGCCATATTGGTGATTTGTTACCATTTCTCCACCATCTTCAAAATTTTTGACGGATTCGTGTACACGGCCATCATCAGCGAAATACAAGCAAGAATGCAATGTAAAGTTGAATACTTAATTTATTATTACCATTCATACAAGATGTCAACATTTGAGGAATTTACAAAATTTGTTTTCCATTACCTGAATCGTGCCTTACTATGGTCCAAACTGAAGTATGTGCATTCATAGACGTATAATATTATACTTCCATGGTCTTTCGTCACATGACTTGCTTTTCTCTGACCTTCTACTGACAAGGAGTAAGGGCTAAGACCCAAACCCTGCCTGATGGTCACTATCCTCTGCTTTTTATAAGCATAAAGTTTAAATGTGCAACTAAGTTCGGATTTGTCAAAAGACTGGGAATGAGGTTCTTCATTCACTGTATATAAAACCTTTACTCGAAAAAAATATACGTATGTTCAGGAGGTTGTTTACTAGTTATGTAAAACCTATCACTTTGTTCTTCAAAGCACAATCTAGCTACATCAGTATTTCAACACGGTTCCTCCCTGTTACAAAGTGTTTTACTTATGCACTCTCCCCAAATTATTTTCTAGCAATTCAAAACATCGAAGTATTGTAAGCCAAAATGAACGATCACAAGACAAAAAATGGGGGAATCAAACCTGAAGGACACCGTGGCTTCCTCCTATTACAAATATAAAAATGTACATATATATTGCTCAACAATATCAGAAAATGGTGAAAGTAAGTTGCTTTATACTTGGAAGTTGTTGATCAGCCAGCTAACTTCAAAAATACGAAATTCCAAAGCACGTAAAATTAAAAACAGTGCTCAAAATCATGCCTCACAGCTTTCTGTCTACACTGGCCCAGGCCCATATTTGAATATTTTGTTCCTAAGATATTACATAAACGTCTTGACAGATGCGGAGTTGGTGCTGAGTGGTAAAACATCCCCAATTTGCTTCCATACAAAATGTTAACTGAACAAATAAACAGAACAGTACAGAAGCAGCAAACTCTCAAACATAGCAAACATAGCATCCATAACAGAAAAAGCAAACCAATAAAATGTGAAGCAGAGAATAATAAACAGAACAACAGGGAATCAGCAAACAGTTATCTTGAAGTTGAAGATCAAACTGTATAAAAGAACAAGAAAATAACAAAAAGGATCCTAAGATGACTTCACTGTACTGCACGGAGCTATACTCTGCCAACCAATGCAATACCGAGAAACAGCATTCGTACAATTTTGCATAGCATATCAAGCAGATCTTCACAGTTGTTTTGGCACATAAGGTGCACCTAGACTTCTTTCTGCACTTGCAGTGAGACGCTTTTAGCCACGAGATATCATATGTGCACATCTGGCTTTCTGACATCTTCTACATGTCTGGCAACTCAACCATTGTGGTCAGCAGTCGATGTTGCAAGTTCTTGTCCAAAGAATGTTTCTGCGGGTATGCTCAAACTACCCCTCGGATGAATAAAAGAAAGGAAGCAATTTCTCTGCTCTTCCTGCAGAGAAGCCAGGGACTATAGCATTCACTTTGTAACAAGTACACAAAAATAAGCCAGTACCACTTTGGCATCGTGATTGCTTGTCCTCCCTGCACCATCTCGCAGAAACTAGAGGGAAGATATCTTTCTGATTGGAAGCAACTATAATTGAGCAACTGTAATTGCTCCACTGTCATTCCACGTGAAGACCTTCACTCCAGATTTCTTTTCTCGGTAGGCTTCAAAATGCCCTTTCTCCTTTTTCTCACCAAAAATGACACAAAAATGGATAAACCATTTCAAACATATTTGGAAAAAAACATAAAAGTCAGCATGTTTGGAAAAAACCATAAAAATCAGCATGTTTGCCAACTGCCAGTCTAACAAGCGATTCTGCAGACATGGCACATGGTTCATAACATGTGTACAGTTACTCCAATATTCACATTAAAAATAACAATGCACGATTAAGTGTTCATGACATACGTGGAAAAACCCTGAAAATCGTCATTTTTCGAAATACATTGCCACCTGCAAACAAAACAAGATTTTCAGGAGACATGGCATATGGTCCATAACATGTGCAGAGTTGCCCCAAATATTTGCACCAAAAATGGCAAGAATGAAACAAACAGTTTTTCATACTGTACAATGAACATGAAACACCATGTTTGGACGCAAATTGCCACCTGCAAACCAAACAAGATTTTCCAGAGACATAGTACACGGTTCATAACATGTGCAGAGTTACCCCAAATGTTCACACCGAAAATTACAATAAAAGGATTAATAGCTCACGAAATATTTGGGAACGACTGCGAAAATAGCCAATTTTGGATAGAAATTGCCACCCGCAAGCCACACGAGATTTTTAGGAGACATGTCATGTGGTTCAAAACATGCACAGAGGTGCACCTAATATTCACACCAAAAATGAGAAGAATTGGATGAACAGTTCTTGACTTACTAGGAAAAAACAATGATAAACGCATCTTTCAGACGTGTATAAATTGCCACCTACAAGCCGAATGAGAGTTTTCCCAGATATGACACGTAGTCCACAGCATAACTACTATTGCCCTGTTGTTTCACACCAAAAACCGCAAAAACGTAATGAAGAGATTTCCAAATATTCTTAAAAAACCCTAAAAATGGCCATTTTCGGGCATAAATTGCCACCTGCAAGCCGAACAAAACATTTTTTCAAAATTCCAGCTTATCCTCAATTACAGATTTTCATCTTCACACTAAATTTCAGAAAAATTCGTTGAGCGGTTATTCGGGAAAATGTGTTGGTGACGGAAGGAAGGACGGACGGACAGACAGACCTCACTTTATAGGACTCTTCCGCTAAAGCGGGAGTCCAAAAACTTAAGCATATTTGAGGGTGTGTTGAAACTACCTGCTTCTTTCAAAAACACATGGATATTATGAACATATCCAAGGAGCTCGCACAGTCCTGTATCTACTAATGACTCTGAGTTTCTGAAAGAACTGATTGGTGTGCAACTAACTGCATAGCATCCTTTCCATCTACGACGTTTAGCTACAACATTGTGTTTCAAGATCGTTGACAATATAGAGATACTTAGACTTATTTTCACAAAGAAAACAACAACCACAACAAATAACAAAGAAGACCAACGTATCAAAATGATGGTGGAGTAGCCTAAATACATTATTAGTATGCATGAATCACCTATCATCAATATGCACAAGCAATTCAAATACTGAGTAGCGGGTTGCAGGTTGCGGGTTGCAGGTGCTGTCTTTTATGCTTGGTGCCGGGTTGCGGTATCTGACAACAGCTGTTGAAAACTGATCTGGCACTGCGTTAGCCTCTCGTGGCCTTTTACCCCAGCTCCTCAGACTTGGTTTATACGGCCATGCCGCGCTGTGCTACTATGACTCAACTTACCAAAAATAGATCAGTTCGGCGCAGCGCGACTGACTAAAACCAAACGGATCGGCGGTTCGGCGGTTCGGCAGAGTCGAACTGAGCAATACATCTAGCCACACGACACGGCAAATTGATACTTGCATTTTCTGTGCTATAATCAATGAACTTTACAGCATAATGTGACGACAGCACGGTGCGGCACGGCGAGCGTATATATTTGCCGTCAAACTTGCCGAACCAGATATTATTAGATCAGCATGGCGCGGCACGGCTGTATATACCAAGGCTTAGAGACCTGGGTGCTTCAGCAAAGAGGGCAAGCAAGGAAATAGGTTCTGTTTTTTTTTCTTCATAATCGGTGGCAGCATAAGCACGTGCTACATTTATTCCGATCGTGCGACCGCACGTGACTCTGAGTTTGCTTGCACAAAAATTAGTTTGTGCCTAAAATTTTCCGGACAAGAACTGCGGGTACCCATAACACAGATGACCAGCCAATTCTGAAATTACCTTGAGGGATAAGTGACAGAGTTTTCTTACTAGTGTTTGCACCTTTTCTTAGATTAATGCAAAAAGTCAAACATGCAGTCAACAACAATATCCATACTGTTTTCTACACACAATGATGCAAAATGTAAGCCTGGGTATAAACGTTTCCCAAACAGAGCTTTCAGTTTCCCACAACAAGGCAATGCGATCTACTCTTTATTTTACTGGTGCATGGCCGGTTGCCGTGTAGTCTCACGATTTTCTGACATGAAAAATAATTCGTCATTGCAACATGAAGTTGATCGTTCCTTCTCCTTCTCAATCATAACACTTGCAGCAGAAAATTTGTCACCATATTAAGTCAATGTTAAGCCACAAAGCAATGCATCAAATAAACTTCGGTGAGATGCAGCTTTCAACCTGAGAACCACGCTATGTTTTGCCAATTTTGGTTGGAGGCAAGCAGGAGGTTTTGTGTGGTGAATTACGACAGGGAAAACGCGCATTCAGGAAAGAACCTCAGTCAGAAAACCATTCATGAACAGACTTCCAATCATGACACAGCAATTAAGTAAAGGGCTTTGAAAGGAATGGTAATTCATTTGCCTATGGCTCGTGGTTATGTTTCTATGCTCATTGATTTCACTGATTTTGTAGATAAAATAACAAGAACATGGGGTGAAATGGCAAAGAGTTGAAAAACCCTTTACCTCCCTTCAGAGGATTTTTTTTGCACAGATTAATTTTTGTGAATTTATGAGTTTTCGCTGAATTCACAATATTAAATCCCTACCAAATTTGTCAAATTGAAGTTTTACCTAGACCAAATGCAAACACAACTAATTTTTTGATTGGTAATCAATAATAATGCGCTCGGACTCGATTCTTCCCTTAATTTGATCGTTGATAACTTTCATTGACGTGCATTCCCTAAATTACCTCCATACATTTTCTCTCAAAATCCTTGATTCGCAAAAATAAATCCACGCAAAACCCCTTGGAAATTGGACTCCCAAAAATAAATCCACACAAAAATTTATCCCGTTAAGGTAGTGCCAATGCCATATACCCCATCAAAAATAAAGAACATGTAAGAACATGAAATACAAAACGAAGCGACATGGTAGAAGGACTATAAAGACAAACGGTACACGATGCGCAAGTCTTGGGTGCAGCAGTGAGAAAATAATAATGCATCAGAATAGAATCAAAATATGCTAAGAAATCAGTGCAACTCGCCACGGCTTCAAGATGGCAATCTCTTTGATTGTGAATCTGATTGTGGCTTCTACCATCAATCTATTAGTAATAAATTTGCTACCACACAAGAGGAGAGAAGTCAAACGACTAGCTGGTAGTACTGAAATATCATTTTTATCAGATCACAGACAGGGCTAAGGAGTTGCTGGCACGCGTGCCTATATCTCAATCCTTGATCTCAAGCAGCACAAGAGGACATGCTCGGTGGTTTCTTCTTCATCCCGACATTCACAAATCGAAGTGCTCCAATTAAAATTATGGTTAAAGAGATGCATGCATATGTCACCAAAATCTACTCTATGTTTCGCAAGTAAAGACGTCTCATATTTGTGGGATATGCCAAAAAGACATGATATTGTATTATATTGCAGGAAATAACTTACTACAGGAAACTAACAAATCATGAAATTAACGTGTTACGAAATTAATGCGTTATTATTAACGCGGTCTGTGAAAAATTTGCATTTTGAAAGCATAAAAGTGATGCGGTTTTACAGAAAAATTCATTGAGGTTGGATGAAATTAACATGGATTGGGGAAGTAGAATAAAAAAAACAACATTTCTTTTTAACTTTCCTTCTTCCTTTATACGTAGTCTGTCAAAACGAATTTTGACGGGGTTGATCAACGTTTACAATCAGTTCATCAGGCATGTCATACCAGCTAACAGCATGTGCAATCCCTCGCAGAAAGATTAATAATGTTAAAATTGCCTTTTTTTACAATTTTATCACAAAATTAACGTTTATGAAAATAACACCGTCACATAATGAATGTATCACTAAATTAACGCACATATGAAATTAAAGCGTCATGAAATTAACTTCTTGTAATAAGTTATGCTAACCGTAGCATAGAAACTATGGCTTGAATGTTAGGAAAACGTTTTCAATGTCACCAATGTAACCAACGCATGTCAAAAGCCCACAGACAAGAGGGGTAATATAGCATGACTGCACTAATCTTTACATATCATATATGTTCCTCTCATAGTGGGTTTGCTAAGAACCCAGACAAGCAAGTACCTCCAGGTGAAGAACAATGTTCCGTTTGCAGCAGGTAAGAGCTCTTCTAATAAGGCAAAAAGAAGTGGTTGCTACCAGTCCAAACTGCATCTTCCAGATGACCATGCAAGTTGAGCTGGTAGCAATCACTGCGCTTTAATCTTTTTATATCTTCCTGGTACGCAAGTCTCCATTTTAGCTGCATGTAATAAAGTCATTAGCAGGACACAAGATTAGATATAAATGTTATCTTCACAAATGTATTCTCACCAAAAGGATCTTGAGGAAAGCTTCATGCTGTCGAGTATTGAAGTGCGCGTCTTTCAACTTGGCCCAGTCTAATGTTGCAGGGAACTCCTGTCGCATGCAGGCAGCCTCCAGTGCAGCTGAAGAGATGAAAAGAAATCACGAAACACCAAGGTGTAATGAAAAACATAACGACATATGTTCATTTTTTAGAAACATGACAACACTCAGAGAATAACAGACCATTCTGCAGTTTTCCCTTTCTTACAGCCTGAAAGCTTCGGCGGCTAGGAAAGCTCATGCAACTTGTTGAAAAAATGCAAAGATCCTGAGGAAGAACTCGATTTTGTTGTAAGAGACTACTGGCATCACCCACGAATGATGATTCAAAATTCATGAGCTGGAAGTAGCTTTTGGGGTCGTTTCACACCGAACTTCTGAACATGAATATCTCGTGCATAACTCTAGTGCTTTTGCTTTGAGAATAATGGAACCGAACGCTAAAAAGATATCCCGGTGCAGACGCAATTTCGTGAATATGACTAGTGAGTTGCGTCTCTTGAATATCTTCAAAGGTGTCGTAAAGTACCTTTCGAGTAACTTTATCGCTACCTTTCGAGTAACTTTATCGATTGAATAGTAGATAAGAATTATAGAGCAGATTAGGTTTTTTTTTACTCTCTGAAAGAAATGCATATTCAAAACTGGCGTGCACTTGTACCTGCACTGCCCTCAGCATGTGTAAACATCCGCTGAGAAACAAAAAGAGCAAGTTAATCACAAAATTGCACTATGTGCTTGTTTCAGACAGCATTTTATATTTGACTTTTTCACTTTCTGCGTGAGAATTTCAGGTTTCGAGTTAACAGTTGTTGAATACTAGAGGTAAAATTTATATATATTTTGGTGCGGACAGCCACGTAATCATGTTTTATGGCACCAACACTCAGCTTACATGGATAATATACAAATATTATGACAAAGACTAAGACTATGATTGAGTGGAAAAGAAAAGATTCAAATTTATGGCGCAAGAAAATGAAACTCATAGTAATGATAAAGGATAGCTAACCTCTGTCATATTGTGGACTATCAAGTAGACTAATCAAGGCAGCTTTTGTGCAAGTTCGATGCACATTGTGCATTGTACGTTGATTCGTTCACAAAACGCAAATTGTTGAAATGGGCAGCAATCTTGATGAGAATAAAAATTTACAATTTCATATTTTTCAAACAGCCCAGGTTAATCCACCAAAGAGAATAATGCTCTAAGAAACAGAAACATTCTCAGACAGATGTAAGTTTTATGTTTAAAGCAGCCAACTCAGATTTTACGAATAGAAGTGCACCGAATCAAAACAAAGTAACAATCACCTGTGTAAAGAAACGCATTTTTACGAACTTTATCAATTTCTTCCTCAACGTTGAGTATAGTGGCAGGAACAGCTTCACTTAGGATTGATGGCACTGGAACAACAATAAATAATTACACATACTTTATTGCATGAAAATTTTGCGGCATGAAAATTTCGTGGTTTTGCGGTCGAGTTCAAAAAACCGCGAAATTAAAATGCCGCGAAAAACGCTTTTTCTGCTCAACCGCGAAATTAAAATGCCGCGAAAAATAGTATTTGGGGAACCGCGAAATTTAAATGCACCAAAACTCTGGTTTTTAAACCGTAAAATGTTTTCTTTGCTTATATTTAGTCAAAAACGAGTGAAAAATACATTGTTAAAGAACAAACAAGCTATTTCCGTTTTCATTTTTGACTTAGACGGCGAAATTGAAAGGTGGCAAAGTTCGTATTTTTGACTAAACCACGAAATTAAAATGCCGCTAAATTCGCAATTTTGCCTAAACCGCGAAATTAAAATGCCGCGACATGTAATTTTGACCAAAAAAAATGCGAAATTAAAATGACCGTGAAATTTTCACGCTGCGAAATTTTCGTGCAATAAAGTATATGCCGCATAGCAAGAAGATGAAAGACATTCTCTGCTGGCAAAAAAACAACAGAAAAAGTGGAATAGCTTTGCTTCAAAAGGCAGCCTTATAAATGAGGAACATCTGTTTTTACACATACATGTTTCTAATCTTCTTGGAAACTGTTTAATTTGCATTGCACCAATTCTTATCTTATTTTTTAAGGCAAATATAGAATTAATCGAAAAAGGAAATGAAATTTACCTTGACTGACAAAATCTTAAATTTTTCATAAATGTAAGGGCATTGGCATGTACCATCTGCTAGAAAACTACCTGCTTTTGGAGTGGAGAGACAATCCTCACCCATGCTTATCATAGGAAACGAGGAACTTTTAAGCACAAAACATTCGTAAATTTTAAGCATAAAACAACAAGCCATGACACATGTGAAGTGAAACAAATAAAAAGGCCCACAAGGAAGAGGTTCTAACTTTCAGAAGAAAAATACCAAAATCTCACAACCAATAGAGAAACATCATCCAGAGCCACTTGACTTAGTTACTAAAATTTTTTAAAAATCTCAAGACAGAATGCCACAAACTGATTGACATATATGTTTCATTGTCAAAAATAATGCCCATCAACAATTCCACAGGTAATATATCAACAAAGTAGACTACATGAACTCTATCCTGGAAATTGCTAATGCTATCCTCGAAATCACCGATGCTATTCCGAGAAATCACCGATGCTATTCCGAGAAATCATGGTTCTGAAGCGGTCGAGTGTAACATTTTGACACATACAAATGGTTATTACAAGTGACAAGGGCGACTTCCATAGACCTTTTCAGAAATCGTAATCATGCGATGCATTGTGGGATGTATTAAGCAAGGCTTTATTTAAGTATCGCAAAATGTTCTAGGAAAGACTGTCATGTTTGAACAAAATTTTCAGTTCTATCTATATTAAGGGATTTGCAGCACCTTCCCCCGACTTCACTGCCCACAACGTTTAATGGTTATCCACTAAACCAACTCTGAACAGTTTGAAGTGGATCGAGACAAATACTTGCAACTCAATCTTTTTGAAAATGATATGCATGCAACATGGATTTCAGAACGAGTATCTCAAATAATGATGCCATGGTTCGGGATGCCAGGAAAGTTTTGAAAGTTGGTGTCCCTAGATCACCAGATATCGTCACCATTTTCTTCAGGATCTTAACACCCCGTATCAGCTGACCTTTTCCAGTGAAATCCACAGTTGAATTGTGTTAGAAAGAAAGACTTTGAAAATTGCACTAAATTTGTACAATCTCTTTAAATGGGTCCGAAGAAGCTCCGAAATCACCTGAACAGGATCATGAATGACCATGGTAAAAAGTGCATCAAAGTTTGAAGTATAGCCTACTCGCATACTCTGCTCAAAATTTATGGTTTCTCATAGAGTTTACTCACAATCACTCAGTTGATGTACAAACCTACATCACAGGCATAAAAGAGCACACACCGTAATTATGTATTCTCTACTAGCTTATCTCCCTGGCAACATCATAATTACTACCAGCTTCCATAGAAAAAGGTTCACGCTTTTTCCAGATTTTCAGAAAATATGGCATAATTAAAATGCTTAGACGCGAATGTTAACAGACCAGACAAGCAAGTAAACGAAGTGCAGTTGTGGTGTAAACAGGCTATTGCAAGATCTGCTGATACAAAATGCATTGTGAAGCAGATTTAATTGACATGGCGGCAGCTCAATTTTCACTATAGTCCTCACAGCTTTAAACAACAATGAATGCAAGCAATCTCCAATTTTAGAGAATAACTCAACATGCACTGCCCTCCCAAACATCAGCTATAGTATCAAAAAGAACACTCAGATCTTTGTAGTATTTACTACATTTCCCAGTGCTTTCAATGAAAAAACTGCAGGAGCGCAACCAATTGTGCGCCTCATAAGGGATTTTCCTGGTCGAGGTGTGCCATGTTCATGTTGAAATCTGTTCACTTCTACACTGGGGAATGCTAACCTCTTGCACTTGGAGGATGCCAGACGAACGTCTCCCCCTGCTGAGGAACCCCATGCATCGGTGGACATATTGTGCCACGAGAAGCCAACTTCCCGCAGAGTAATCGAGAATAAGGCATGATGATAGCTTTGGTCATCATCAGGAAGAGACGGTCCGAGAGCAGAGGGACATGAAGACTACGAAGATTGCTAAAGCATTGCATTGTAAGATTGCTAAGGTATGATGGTTTAATTTGATAGTTGTGTAATACATTTCCATACCTCTGTTGCCTAAGGCGCGCGATTTTTCAGAGGAAAACACAACAAGGCATGCGATAATGAGTGTGCCTCCATAGATTGATTTCAGGTGCATATGGAGGCACGTGCGCTATCACGCGCCTTAGAATGAAAGCACTGATTTCCCACTGTGCATCAGGCCTCTCATTTAGACGCGTGCGATCGCACGCGCACGCGCCCACACACGCGTCAGCCGAATTCCACGTGCGATTTATCGCACGCGTCGGACTCTAAAACCACACCAGATTTTTTTTGAAAATATCTTCGAGTCAATCTTCAAAATATACCTAGTCTTAGCTACTTACATTTGCAGTTTAGATTGGACTTGTTCCTTTTACCAACCAGTTTGTAAATTGTTTATCTCACAGACTATCCATTCTGCGCCATTCTGCCATTGCTTCATGCAGCTTTCAATCGAAGCCTGGGTGTAAGGCGTCATTTGCCTAATGATCGATTCACACTTCTCTTCGCGAGAGAAAATGTGATCGGAACATCTTGCTACATGAAGAGCGACCATGTTAACGTGTCTGCCAGCAAATCAACGGATAACGAGTTGATTGTCCAAGTAGCTGCAATATTTAGTGTGAGGAATCTAGCAAAGTACACTGCTGACCGAACAGCGTATTTGTTGAGTGAAAAAAGGAATGCCGGGTGGAATATTATTTGTCCACAATGAACCGTGTCTTGCGACCTGGGTCGAGAATTTGACGCTAAGGAAAGATGGGGCGGCAGCTGCCACATGACTGTGATGGCTTTGCGGTGCTTAAAGCTGAAGGTTAGCTAGTTGAATGCCTTTAGGGGAAGGGGTTCAGTTAAGCAAAGGTAACCTAAAAGAGCAATATGATAATTAGTAAATCTTCTTCCATACTATATCTGTCTTTAGCAAGGAAGTGGTCACCTCGGGTTTTATACTGTGATTCTAAGGCATGAAAGGCTGAATTGATACGTGAACAAATTCAAAGTAGGCTCATCGCATGTGTCGCACGCGTCACCTCTATCACACGTGCTAATCATCGCACGCATGTGTTTTTCTTAATGAGAGGCATGGTGCATTGTCTCAAAATTTCGGCTTATAAGTGATGCACACATTATTATGAAAAATTTGCTTGAGTAGGCTGACATGACTCCATTGTCTTTTACTTAGGGACCTTGATCAAGCTCGCACAACATGCTGTTGGTAAGCCTCTTTCCTGATCAAATTGATGCGAACTGGGAGAAAGCAAAAAATACCCAATGACTACCCATACAAAACAGGGTTTGAAATAACTTTTTAAAAGTGATACGCATAAATAGTTGTTCACTGTACCCAGTGACACCCGGAGGCCACACCATGCTTGTCGCCGGCGGGAAAATTTTTGAATTTGGTTGTTCCAGATTGCACTTGTTTCCTGGTTGGAAGATCACAGTTTGAGCTTGGCAAAGTTAATAGAAAGCACCTTATGTACGCAACTATAATTGAGGAAAAGTAATTCATGCTTCTTTACAGCCACATAATAAACACCAGTGCCTATCCAGGGAAAGCACCGCACAAAAATCACTCATGTGCTTGCTTACACTCTGATGACTATTAACACTACCATTTGAAATCCTTTTTCCGCAGTCGTCAGTGCATACTACAGAGCCATTTTTTTAGCGTCCGCCTCAACCTTTATGCTTCCACTTCAAACCTTTCGACTCCTTCACACCTGTAACCGCCATTTTAGTTTTCAGACTGACAAGAATCTGATTGGCAGGCGGATAATTACTTCCAAGAACTAGACACTTTCCAACACAACATGATTGAGTTAGACGGAGAATCATTAGACAACGGCAATTCCTGTTCCGAAGGGGCTTAAATGCACAATCTGACAGGGGAATATATCATTGACGAGGCTCTTTTCTTTGCAGAGACGTTTTATCTTTCTCTTTCAGGAGAGACAACCAGACTTTCTGCACACTGTTCAATCAATTTTAGTGAGAATCAATTCATAAAATGTGTGCGCTAGAGAGTTTATGGCATGCCAAGTTTTAAGAAATGGGTCGTAATTTACGAATTATGAACCGCTATTTGAACCCTGCAAAATGTCATGTCATTTATGCTCAGTACTGTTCAAGGAAATAGTTGGCCAAGGTAAATATACCCATTTTGAATAGGGGCTAATCAGACCTACCGCTCCCTCTAAATAGAGTAAATATAGGGATGCATATTTTTAATTATATAACTCCATTCCCATGCCGTCCTGACCATTGCCATGCATAAAGCAAATTTTAGGGTTTTTCCCAGCCATCCTGTTTAAGGGCAGTTCGCTTCAAAATCTTGGGCTTTAAAAACTCAATGTGAAATTTCTGTCAAGTACTAGATGCTACAGAGTTATGGTGGCTATGAAAGAATAAGTAATTTGGAATGAATATCTCAAACATACATAACACAAAAGGCAGGAATACTTTACAAATGTAAAAGACTTGATAAATGTGTTGCAATAAATAGAGGTTTTTACGTCCTATTACCAGAAATAGCTAGAAATAACC